>SNQJ01S0087042.1:0-21421 GCA_010110895.2 Picea sitchensis | reverse complement strand
CTACTTTATAAATAAAGTGTAATGTTGAGTTGCAACTAAAGTCTTGAGTCTAGTTCTACTTTAGAACTAAAGTGTAATGTTGTGTTGAAACTAAAGTCTTAAGTCTAGTTCTAAGTTCGAACTAAAGCATGTCCGTCTCAACTCTAGTTCTAAGTTCAAACTAAAGTGTAATGTTGAGTTGTAACCAATCTCAAGTCTAGTTCTAAGTTCGAACTAAAGTGTAAAGTTGAGTTGTAACCAATCTCAAGTCTAGTTCTAAGTTCGAACTAAAGCATGAAGTTGAGTTATGTTTAATGCATGCAATCAGGTTACTATTTCGAGTGTCCCCTCTTCCCCTCTTCAGCCTATATAAGAAGAGGTTGAACCCTCTCTTCAACACAGTTCTGCAACATAGTTTTCATATGCAAGTTGAGGGTGAAGCAATAGAGGAGCACATCAGTGATAAAGAGGCAACATATCAAAGGTGTATTTCAGCAAGGTCTTGTAAGTCTTTGTCAGGTCAGGGTCATCTTGGCAAGCTCTTTGAGAGCAGAACATTCATGGTGGATATTTGTAAGAGATATTACATAATTAATGCAATAAATGAATATTGTTTGCTGGGGTTTTTCTCCCTATATAGGGTTTCCCCAGGGTATATGTGTTGTTGATATGCACGTTTACTTATCTACATAATTATTTCTATTCGATTATGATTTGGAATTGTTGAAGTATATTAAGATGGGATCAAATTATTGAAGAAAATAAAACAATTAATCTGCATAAGAAATCAAGCTCATAATTTAACACCAGCTTATGCAAGTACAACATATCAAAGAGAAGAATGTTACCTGGAGGGAATTCAAGAAACACTATGAAAATAAATACTTAACTAAGAGATACTATGACGGAAATATGAAAGAGTTCTTTGAACTCAAATTGGGCAGCACGACTATAGATGAATATGAAAGAAGATTCCTAGAGTTGTTCAAGTATGTCACTTTCATCAAAGATGAGACTGCCAATATCCAAAGATATTTGAGTGGACTGCCAGCTTTCCTTAGTGAAAAGATCCAATATGATGATCCTAAAACTATGGAAGAAACCATAAGGAGAGATAAATGCTTATATGATCAACATAAAGGAAAGCCTTCTTTCCAAAGAGATTTGGAAGACGAGAAGAAGTTTAACAGGGAACAAAGGAAGAATGGGAGCAAGCCACCTTTTTTCAGGAATAATCTTCAAAGGTATCTAGTGTTTAGAGAGCCTAGGATGGCTGAAGTAGGTGGACAAAGGCCAATACAACCACCTATGCAATGTTGGGGTTGTAAAGGGAAAGGAAAGTATAGAGATTTCCCTCACAGAAGTGACAAAGTGAGATTTTTTCACAATGTTCAGCAAGTAGAAAAAGTGGAGGACATGGGCAGTAGAATACCAAGGATCTATGTATCCCTGGACAACAATCAAGCTAAGTTTCAATCACACATGATTGAAGTTGAAGGTATGATCAATAACCATGCCTTTACTATTTTAATTGATTCAGGGGCTAGTCATACTTATATAGATCCCAAGGTAGTGGAAAGGTTGCAATTGCCAAGAAGAAAGCATGTGAAATCTTGGCTAGTGCAGTTGGCTACAGGAGCCAAGAGAAAGTTTGTTGAGTTGGGAAAATCATGTCTAGTGGGCATGAATGGACTAAGTACCAAGGCAGATTTGAACATCTTGCCTTTGGGATCATATGATTACTTGATTGGTATGGATTGGTTGGACCAACACCATGCCATACTAGACTGTTGTAAAAAGGAATTTACTTTCCTGGATGAGGACGGGAATCAGAAAATAGTCCAAGGAATTCCCAGGGCAGTTACTTTCCAGGAAATTTCAGCAATGCAGCTGAAGAAGTGCTACAGGAAAGGCTGACAAATATTTGCAGCCCATATGGAGGAAGCATCTAAGGGTAAGGTGCCAAATTTGGAAGATCATGCAGTCCTGGAAGATTTTGAAGATGTGTTCAAGGAGGTACCAGGACTACCTCCAAAGAGAGATATTGATTTATCTATTAATTTGATGCCTGGAGTAGCTCCAATGTCAAAGAATCCTTACAAAATGAGTACACCCGAATTGAAGGAGTTGCAAATGCAGCTTGAAGAACTTTTGAAGAAGGGGTATATATGCCCAAGTGTGTCACCTTGGGGTGCCCCAGTCTTGTTCGTGAAAAATAAAGATGGGACATTGAGATTGTGCATCGATTTCAGACAATTGAATAAAGTAACTATATAGAACAAGTATCCTCTGCCAAGGATTGATTATCTCTTTGATCAATTGAAGGATGTAGAGATATTTTCAAAGATATATCTCAGGTCAGGATATCATCAGGTAAGGATTAACTAGGAAGATATCAACAAGACCACCTTCAGGACAAGGTATGGTCATTATGAGTTCACAATGGTGCCATTTGGGTTTTCAAATGCACCAACTATTTTTATGCGCTTAATGAATGGAGTTTTCTGGGAATATTTAGACAAGTTTGCCATTGTATTTTTGGATGACATCCTTGTATATTCAAAGTCAGAGGAAGAGCATGAGCATCATTTGAGGATGGTGTTGCAACTGCTAAGGGAGCATTATATGTATGCCAAATTGAGCAAGTGCTCGTTTTATCATAACAAAATTCACTATTTGGGGCATATCATATCTGAAGAAGGGATAGCAGTGGACCCTGAAAATATTGAGGCCATTAAAGGGTGGAAAAAACCTAAGAATGTGACGGAATTCAGATCTTTCACGAGTCTAGTTGGTTACTACAGAAGGTTCATTGCATGTTTTTTGAGAATAGCTCACCCCATCACTTCCTTGAAAAGGAAGGGGAAGAAATTTCAATGGACAGAAGAATGTGAAAAGAGTTTCCAGCAATTGAAGCAACTGTTAACCAGTTCTCCAATTCTGGAGATCGCAGATCCGAATGAAGACTTCATTGTATGCACAGATGCATCTAAAGAAGGACTGGGTGGAGTCCTCAGTCAAAATGGGTTTGTTATATGTTATGAATCAAGGAAGTTGAAAGAGCATGAAAGGCTGTATGCCACTCATGATTTGGAATTAGCATCTATAGTGCACGCTTTGAAGAAGTGGAGGCACTACCTCATGGGAAAGAGGTTTGAGCTAAGGATAGACCATAATGGTCTAAAATATTTGTTTGATCAGCCTACTTTGAATGATAGGCAGAGTAGATGGTTGGAATTCCTCTGTGAGTATGACTTTGATATCAATCATATCAAAGGAAAGGACAACAAACTGGCTGACGCACTCAGCGGGAGAGTGCATGAACTGCATGCTACAACCATTAACATGTATCAGACGGATCTTAAAGGCATAATTTCTGAAGTTGCAAAAGCAGATTTGCAGTACATGGAATTGGTAATCAAATTGCAGCAAGGTAAAATGCAGCATAAAACTAAAGATTAAGAATTGGGAATTGATGGAATCCTTCGGTACGGAAACAAATTCTATGTACCCAATTCTTTAGAATTGAGGAGTGGGATTTTAAAAGAGATGCATAATGTGCCTTATGCAGGACACCCAGGATATTAGAAAATAGTTTCAGCAGTCAAGAGCCAATATTATTGGCCCTGCATGAAGAGGGATATTGTTGGATACATAGTTAAATGCTTGGAATGTCAAAAGGTAAAAGTTGAGCATAAACACCCAGTTGGTTTACTACAGCCATTACCCATTCCTAAGTGGAAATGGGAAGTGGTGACAATGGATTTCATCACAGGATTGCCCAAAACAAGCAAGCAGCATGATGCAATCATGGTAGTGGTGAACAAGCTTACTAAAATTGTCCATTTCATTCCATTGAAGACTACTCACAAAGAAACTAATGTTGTTGATATCTATATGAGGGAAGTAGCACGATTGCATGGCATACCCAAGACAATTGTGTCTGACAGAGACCCAAATTTTACATCAAATTTTTGGAAGGGGTTATTCAAAGGGTTCAGAACAAATCTGAACTTTAGCACTGCTTGCCATCCTGAGTTTGATGGGCAAACAAAGAGGGTGAACGAAGTGATAGAATATATGTTAAGAATGTATGTGATGGAAACACCATCTAAATGGGAATAATATCTACACTTGGTATAATTTGCCTACAATAATGGGTATCAAGCATCATTGAAGATGAACCTGTTTGAAGCACTTTATGGCATAAAGTGCAACACCTCGGTAAGCTAGGACAACCTAGCTGATAGGGAAGTGCTTGGGCCAGAGTTGCTCAAGGAAATGGAAGAACAAATGTTGAAGATTAAGCAGAATTTGAAGGATGCCCAAGACAGGCAAAAAATTTATATTGATAAAAACATAACCCATAGGGGGTTTAAAGTGGGTGATCATGTATTCCTGAGAGTGAAGGCCAATAGAAGTTCCCTGAAGTTGGAAAATTGTTCAAAGTTGGCATCTCAGTATTGTGGGTCATTTGAAATCCTAGAGAGGATTGGTCCAGTAGCATATAGGCTTGCATTGCCTGCATGCATGTCTATACATAATGTATTTCATGTGTCATTGCTTAAGAAATATGTACCTAATGATAATCATGTTATTGATTGGAATGTGATTCAGGTGGAGCATAAAAGCGCTTTTCAGGTGCATCCGGTGTGTTTGGATCAGAAAAGAAAGAAGCTCTAGAATCAATCCATAGGGCTTGTAAAGGTCCATTCAACATAGTACAGTCCTCAGGATGCGACATGGGAGCATGAGGATGCTATGCGAGCATAATACCCGCATTGTTTTTAAGATTTTGAAAATATTGTTGATGTTGTGTAAATAAGTTGCATTGAGGACAGTGCAAAAACAAGGGGAGGGGATTGTAATATCCCCAAGGACGAGCCCCAGTTGTATTTATGAATTGTAACATGTTTTGTAGGCTGGTGAGTCAAGCAACTATAAGTTGATAGGATTAAGTGTTTATTAGGCCGGTGAACCTAGGTGTTAAGGCTAGGAGCGTGTTTTGTACATGTAAATATTCATATTATTAATATAAAAACATCGTTGCGTGTAGACCGACCATGAATAAAGAGTATGGGGGGATAAGCTCCACTAGGCTGGGTAAGGGAGAGGGGGATGAGAGGCTGGAAGTAGGGACTAAGCTTAAGATCTTAAGTCCAAGAATAATTTATTATTATTCTAAATGTTGATAGAAGGATATGATTATATCCTAAGTTCCTTTGGGAAGAGAGAATGACTTCCAAATGGAAAGGAATGTGTTTCATGAGCGACAGGTGTCAACTCAGTCACATGCAATTTTAAGTGTGAATTCTTGTTGTTGGGGGGACTCATGGAGGTTCAAGGACAAACAATTAGCTCTCACACTCTCACCATTCTTGTTGTTCTCTTACTAGTCGACCACCTTTATCCTGACAAGTTCACTCACGTACCGAGGAAGCATAGAGCCAACCATTTCCACCATTGTTGATCATGTGGCCATCGTGAACCTCTGTAACTTGTGTGCACTGGTATTTGTTTGAGTCGTACTCTACCTTACCTAAGTTCTGTTGTTGCCTCCACCCTTTCTCGTTTGTCTTAGGATATGGATAGAATAAACATGTTGTCAAGCTCGTGGTTTGCAAATGTGGGTTGTCAGGCATGTAAATTGAAGAGGCAATTTTTCAACCCTGTGAGTAACTCTCTCCAAGTGGAAGAGTGCATTGAGGAAGTGAATTCTCCTGAAGGGAGTCCAGTAATATATACAGATCTCTGAGAGTTCATGTTAGGCCTGTTTCTGAAGCCCCAGAAGGGAGTTGGAGCAGTCGATGAACTATGTGACAGTAAAGGTGTATACTCCTAGGGTGGGACAGGTATGTGGGGAATCTGATTCTGTGAGCAGTGGGCGTAAGTGGCTCCTGAGAGAATCCTTCCTGTTGAATTGTGTGACATTCCTATTAGCCTTTCCAAGCCTAGGAATCCCTTTCCCAGTGGAGTTTAGTCCCAGCTCGGGGGTGACCCATTATTGAGGGTGATGAGCAGTGTGGTGTAAGGCTAGGAGGTTCGTGGAAGGTCTGCACATAGTCGATGGTATTCACAATCCAAAGATAAGTATCAATTCTGTGTTTAATTATGTCTGTTGTGCATGTCTATGATTCTTACAATGTTATCATGTGCTTTCATTGCATGTATGATTTACGGTCAATTTTGCATGAGTTAGTATGATAGTATTATATTTTATTGCCTTTTATTTAATTAGAAATGCATACATAATATATATATATATATATATATATATATATATATATATATATATATACTAGGATGAACAATTAACCTGTTATCATAGCTTAGTGAATTACATTGTGTTGTTATTACACTTGTGTACGACAGGTGAGGTCGAGGTTGCCACAAAATGGTATTACAGTTTAAATTCCGTAGTGGCATTTCCCTTGCTGATGGTGGGCATTGGGATGTTTAGACACTTAGGAATTTGTTAAGATATACTTGTTCTAATATGTTGTTAGGTAAAGTGTGTTTCTTTGGTATGCATTGGTATGCATTTTGTAGTTAGGCAATCCGAACCCGATCGATATGTTCCCGGAGCATAGAGTGATCCTAGCAGTTCATACTCTCCCTCGATCTTAGCGATACATTGATATGTGGCCAACACCCGATTGGTCCATGATCTCATTTAAAAGAGCATGGAGGGTCATTTTCAGATGATGATTGTGAGAAACTCTCTTGTAAAATCTCTGTAATCTTTTTCTTTGCATTATAAAACTGCTCCAAGTGAGGTGGCGTTAGTGTTGGGGCCATGGATGTTTCCCAGTAGAGGGTTTACCATGTGAAAACTTGTCATTGTGCTGATCTTTGATATGGTTATGTAGGTATTCTTGAGGTGTTCTTCCTCTGTTGGAATACTGTGTTGTCGAACATGGTATCGAACATGTTTGAAGACCTGCTTCTGTTGTGAATCGAGATCGTGAAGCCGAGTTTCCTCATCTCCATTTTTGGCATTCTTACATTTCTGGGATGATAGGACTGTTCCATTACGTCCAGGGCATGCTTTTCATTCAGGGAACACTTTAAGTTTCCTTTCGAAAGAAGGGTTTTACATTTGCCAAGATCTGACCATTCTGGAGGTGCGATCAGAATTATAAAGTCTAAATACGCATTTTAAATTTTGCAAAGTTTGATTTTATTTCGGTTTGTATTTTTTTCGGGCTGCTACTCTTTTAGATCGCATATTCTCTTTGCCGCTTATTAGATCTCGGAAAATCATAAATAGATGGGAAAAGGTGCATCTTAAAGATAAGCTACTTGAGATCTAACCCTTGTTGTCATGAGAAATGAATTTTTTTTCTTGTGTGAAAAGAGTTTTTATGAGCATGCTCTCCAAGGCTATCTTCCACATAAACAATAACGATAAAAACACCCCCAATCCTCTTTTGGAACATTACAATATGTTTGCTAGATCAGTTGGTTAAAACTTGCCTTATTAGAGTAAAGAGGTCAGAACAATCTCTCTCTTGCATTTATACGAAAAGGTTCATGCTGAAAATTGTAAAGTGCATTTCACTTCAAATTATAAAAGTGAATCACTATAAGTAGCTTTATATTTTATTTTTGAGTTATTTTACCTTACCCAGCACTACATTTATAAGATAACCTCATTGTAAAAGTGTCCCCACTTCTCTTTATAAAAGTGGGTCGCACTTCACATAAAGTAACTTACACTATCATGTGGTTATTTTGTTTACCATTTATGTTTTTAAAAAGGGGCATAACTCTCACAGCCGGGTTCGTTTTTCGATTACGTTTTTTAAATCGCCTAACTTTAGAGATCTTTCCATCCGGATCATTAGTTTTGGTTTTAATACGTATTATCTACATATTTAATATGGCTTCTACAAGTATTGTCATGCTTACCGGTAACAACTACTTCAATGGAGATCCCATACATGGAGAGATTTATTCAGAAGTAAAGGCTTATACCGAATAACCATGGAAATGTAAGCGACTATGATGATGATAAAGAAGCCAAATGGGATGTAGGAATGGCGGATAGTGGAATGTCATCTCTCGATCCTAAGTACCCTCTCAAGAGGAGTTGATGACCCACGAAGCGACTTGGAACAAGCTTGAATGTGTTTGGTAAACTCAATGTTATTTGAGAACTGTAGGTTAGAAAATCAAATTGACCTTGAGTCCATTGATTTTTCTTGCCTTGGAGACTATCTATCTAAGTTTAAAGTACTTTCGAGAACCTTATGTGAAGAATGTGAGATAACAATGGAGGAAAGAGCGTTGCATATATCTTGATGCTTTCTAAGCTAGGTAAGGTGCAGCATATTACGTGTTTGCTTAGCAGCCACTGCCATGAAAGGCTCAGGAAAACATGTAGAACCCACTCTTGAGTCTTTGTGTACTTCTTTGATTAGGGAGATAAGCTTACAACTTTGAGTGATCAACACTGCGGGTACCTCAAACAAAGCCTTAATTTCCCAGCAGAAAGATAAACCCCAGAAGTATCCCAAACATCTACTACAACTATTAGCCCTAAAGTTACGAAGCTTCGCTTTCGGATAAATTGACTCATAATGGTGAAAAAGGATAAAAATATAAAAGAATACTAACAAACATTTGCAACTTTTTGTAATAAAGATGGTCATGATGAGTCGGTGTTTCAAGAAGATGGCAGCCTTAGGAAACAGCGATGAAGAAGCACAACATGATATTGATTCCTCTTCTTCTTCTCATGGACATGCACTTTTTGCTTGGTTTTCCTTCAATACACCTTCTACTACTACTTCTTCTTGATGAGTGGCTTATTGATTGAGCATATTATCCTTAATGGCTAAGGATAAAGCCATTTTTATTCTCTAAATGAATGTAGCACCTGCCAAAGGAAATATTTGTTGGTGATGATAGATCTCTTGGTGTTGTCCGGATGGAACGAATTGAACAAAATGGTCGACAATGATGTATTATGTGTTCGGATCTTTCTTGTAACCTTCTCTCGGTATATCAAATCACTCATTCGGTGAAGGAATTAAAACCGTCGAGTTTCACCTCCTTAGTTGTAATCAGGATCTAAAGATCCTAAACGTATTCTTCTGGCTAGGTGTTGATGATGATATTACGAGGGTTGTCTGAGTTTGACAACTTTGGGTCATCCCGACACTTTTCGTAGTTTTGTTGCTCATAAAGCGATGACGGAACAAACTTTGTATGTGGTTTGGTCATCTAAACTATCGCTCATTGCAACAACTATGTAATCAATGGTGTTGGTCTTCCTCTTGTTTCATGCAGGAGATGGGTATTATTATTATTCGGTTGTGTTCTAAAGCAAAACATCATCAGGGACGGATTTCCCAATAAAGCGTGCCTCACCAGCGCCTGAATCCCTTTGCGGCTTGTTCCACGCAGACGTTTTGTGTGGTCCTCTTTTCTTCTCCTTCCTACGGGTGCAAGTATTTCTTAACTTTCATTGATGACTTTTCGAAACGTACTTGGGTTTTACTTACTACTTAAAACTCAAAAGTGAAGTTTTTGACAAGTTTTTTGGCCTACAAGGTCCTTGTAGAAAAACAATGGACATCAAATTCAAAGGTTAAGAATAGATAATGGAAGCGAATATGTGAACAATAATTTTACAAGTTAACGGGGCATCCAAATTACAACCTGCTTGTTCCATATCTACCACAACAAAATGGTGTTTTGAGAGCAAGAATTGCACATTAAAGAAATGGCTAATTGTATGATGATCCAATCTAAGGAGTTAAGTCCTGATGTGGAAGCAATCAGCACGTGCACCAAAATTACATGAATCAAATACACTCCACAAAGGCTCTTAAAGTATCACACCGAAAGAGATGCTTGGACTAAAATTAAACCATATGTGAGTCACTTCCGTGTATTTGGCGTTATAGCATGGGCTCACATTCGATGAAGCGGAAGCATTGCAGCCTAAGTGAGAAGTTTATATTTGTTAGTTATTCTGAATATGTCAAAGGTTATAGACTTCTTCAATAACATTAATGATTATTCTTAGAAGAGATGTTAAATTTGATGAAAATCTCTTGGCCTGCCAAGCTAATTGATTGGGTGTGCCTTTTTTGGCCTGCGAGCCATCTTTGGCGGTTGCAGCTTTGTTTCATGCAGTTCCTTCTTGGGATGATGATTTTGAGGATGAAAATCCACCTCCAGCTTGATGACATTCCTCGGATAGTTCCTTTGAACTTGAACAAACGCCAGTTCACAGCTTCCCTAGATGGAGTTAGTTCAACGAAGCGGTTGGTGGTCTGACTGTAGTGATCCTTGAGGATCAGCGTCGGACCGTTCCTGAGTTCAGTGAGCCTCTTCTCTTTTGGCTCAAGTTTGAGAAACTCATGATCGAGGAGACGTTTGCGAGCTTGGGTCATCAGTTGGGACAAGCCAATGAATGGGGAGTATAAGTTCTTTAATGAAAGAAAAGTCACGGATCTTGTACCTCTTCCAAAAGGAAGAAAACTTGTTGAATGAGAAGATAGATTATCTGGAACTAAGTATGCATCGGATGGAAGTGATGAAAGACATGAGGCTGATTAGTTTATAGGATTTTCCCAAGTTGGAAGGCATTGACTATAATGAAACCTTTGTATAGCCAAAATGAATTCCATCACCTTGTTCTTGCCCTTTTTACCTCAAATAAATGTGAGGTCCATCGGATGGATATTAAATATGCTTTGCTGATTTGAAGAAGAAATATGCATGGAACAACCTCACCGGTTTATGTTCGGAATGACTCTAGCCTTGTTTGTGGCAGAAATCTCTTTATGGTCTCAAACAAGCTCCCAGGCTTGAGTATGGTAAAATGGATAGCTTTCTTATTGCAACTGGATTCTCTAGGTGCCATTCGATCCTAATGTCTATACCAAGAAGGTAGGAAATGCATCCTCATCATCCTTGTCGCTATGTTGATAACTTGCTATCTTCTGGTAGTGACTCAAAACTTTTAAACCAATGAAAACCGATTATACAGAGAATTTGAAATGTGGAGCAGGCTTTTGCACTTCTTCCTTAGCCTCAAAGTTTTACCAAACTAATGAAGGGTTTTTTCCAGGTCTAAGTATGCTTGTGACCTTCTTCATGTGAAAGCGATGAAGAAGGTCACATGGAATATTTTTTAACCATCCCCTTCTCCCTTCGATTCTGGAGTCAAGATTTATGCCATTTGTACTTCTCCTGAATTTGATTCCACCCTATATAGATGGAGTTAGTTGGTAGCCTCTTATACTTTACTCATACCGTCCCGATCTTTCCTTTGTTGTTGGTCTTGTTGCACGATATATGCCAAACACCCATGAAATCCATTGGAAAGATACAAAAGGATGCCAGCTATGTTAGGTAATTCTTGTTCAGTTTGGGATACATTATAGTTGGGGGGACTCACTTATTGGTTAGTTTCAGTCCAGTTAGGTAGCGTGACCCCGATGATGGAAGTCTGTAGGTTATAACCAGCCTTGGATTTAGGGATTTGTCACTTGGGCTGTAAGAAACAATAGGCTATTTCACTTTCTTAGGTAGAAGCGAGGATGTAGAGCAGCGGTAAATGCAAATCAGGAAGCCACAGTAACCCCGACATATCCTTCAAGAGTTTGGATTCCCGTACGGTATCGGCCGATGCTGGTGTGACAATCAAAGTGCCATCCAACTCGCCAAAGACCCAGTTCAAAATCGGTAACAAACACAGCCGAGGAAGCTACACATTCACTTCGTCAGAAATCTTATTCATGATCAAGTTATTGGGAGTGCTTTTTTCCCTCTGAAGATCAAGTTCTGGAACATTTTCACAAAGTCTTTGTCTGAAGCGAAGTTTTCCAAACTTGATCTATGTTAAGTTGAAGTATCATTATTAGGATGGCTCTAATTCCTCCTTCCTTCTCCTATTATTGTCATTATTATAGAACACTAATCCTATCCCAAGTTGTTCTTAAGGGGGATGTTAGGATATTTAGACATAGGAGTTAGTTAAGATCGCAGTCTAATAATAGCCGTTAGGTAAAAGTGTGTTTCTTTAGTATGCATTAGTATTATCGACGTGGCTCGCAGAGCAATCCGGCGGTCGATATATTCCCGACATAGAGTGATTAAATGATTCATACTCTCTCCTCGATCTTAGCGGCCATTGATGTCCATTGGCTTAACACCGATTGGTCCATGATCTCTATTTAAAGGCATGGAGGTTCATTTCCGATGATCGATTGTGAAAAAAAACTCTCTTGTAAAAATCTCTATGTAATCTTTTTACTTTGCATTAATAAAGCACTCCCAAGTGGCGCGTTGGTTGGGGCGGATGTTCCAGTAGGGGTTTTACGATAAAGAAAACATGGTGTGATCTTTGATCTGGTTATGTGAGTGGATTGCGAAGGTGTTCATCCTCTACATTTGGAATACGTATTTGTCGAGCAGTGGCTAGAGCGTTCCAAATTGGTATCAGAGCTAAGAGGTATGTCCAAGAAGTGGCGTTTCTCATCTTGTTGGTGGTTGGAATTTTATTACAAATTGGTGGTAGAGCTAAGAGATATGTCCAAAATTGGCGTTACTGAAACCACTGTTGGTGGTTAAGGGCGTAACAAATTGGTATTAGATCTAAGAGAGATGTCCAAGAAGTGGTGTTTCTCGACCTATTGGTGGCTCAGAATACATAAGGTATTTCCCTTTCCATTCTAAGTATGCTTTTGAATTTATTCATCACTTTCACATGGAATATTCTAAACCAGCCTCCTCCCACTTATAGCCTGTAGTCAAATTTGTTTCCACTTCTTGCTCCCAGTTGATGCACCACTTGTCTGGAATTGAGTTGGTTGGTAGCCTCTTATGCTTGAATCATACTTGTCCACAGTATTTATTTTGTTGTTATTGTGTGCTCATTATATGAAAACTCCCCATGAAATCAATTGGAAAACAAAGGAATGCTTCAATATGTTCAAGGTAAAATAGTTTGGGATACATTAAAATTTAAGGGGGGGGGGACTTTGTTGTTGATTGGTTTCAGCAGTTGATTGGGATGGAGTATGATGACAAAAAATCTACTAAAGGTTATACTTTTAGCCTTAATCTTGAACCTGTCACTTGGGATTGTAAGGAACAACAATTTGTTGCTCGTTCTTGGTAGAGTCTTGAGCCATGATTAATGCAATTCAACAATCCTTTTGGTTTCGACAAATCCTTTCATAGTTTGGATTAAAACAACAACCTCAGACCACCCTATGGTGTGACAATAAAAGTGTCATCAATATCCTCAAAGATCCAGTTTAAAATTAGTGAAACAAACACATCGAGCTACACATACGCACCATCAAAAAAGTTCATTCATGATCAATTTATTGAAGTGCTCTTTTTCCTTATAGAATATTAAGTTGCAAACATTTTCATAAGTCTCTTACAAAAAAAGCGAATTTTTTCCAAACTTTGATATTTTTAGGAGTTCAAAAAAGTTTTCATTAAGGATATGCTCTATTCCTCCTTTTAGGAGTTCAAAAAGTTTTCATTAAGGGGGGATATGCTCTAATGCCTCCTTCCTTCTCCTCACGTGTCACCTATGTAAATCCTTCAATCTTGTCCCAAGTTGTTCTTAAGGGGGGATATTAGGATATTTAGACACTTAGGAGTTAGTTAAGATCAACTTGATTTAATGTGTCTTCAGGTAAAAGTGTGTTTCTTTAGTATGAATTAGTATGCATTTGTATTTATGTAATCTAATGGTCACGATATGTTCTAGACATAGAGTGATCCGACGACTCATATTCTCCTCTATCTTAACAACTAAATTGATCTATGGATTAACACCTGATTGGTCCATGATTTATATTTAAATATCATGGAGGGTCATTTGTTGATGATTGATTATGAGAAACTCTCTTGTAAAGCATTTTTCTTTTTCATTAATATATTTCCTCAAGGGGCCATGTTAGTTGGGGCCATGGATGTTTTCCCTCTTTGAGGGTTTTAACCACGTAAAAGAATCTATGTGTTGATATTTGATATGGTTGTGTGAGTGGTTATTGAATTTATTTGTCCTATACTAGAATATTCTACTTTGTCGAACATCAGTCAACTGAAGATGTCGTTGATGCATGGTTTTTTTTATCAAGACTTTTGTTCACTAAAGATGTAAGTCACATGAGCATATTGCTTGGTTTTTTACATAGCCATTTTTTATTTATTCCATAATTAGATTAGTTTTATCTTATAAATAAAGATATTTACCTTTTATAAAGGTCTTGGATCTCTGCAACAATTTCAAAAGGATTGAGGAAATGAATTATTTCGATGTTGAACTCAACAAACTCTATTAGAATCAAGACATTTTGGTTTTCAGAGGAATCTATATGTCTCTATTCTTTGCTATGGATTATTATAGTACTGCTTCAATGTCTTAGTCATCTAGTAAGAATTTCAATTTCTATTAAGTTATCTTTTATAATAAAATGGATTTCTATTATTCTTGGTAAATGCTTTATTAGTTATCCTTTTTTATGAAATATATTTTGAATTAATTTTCGGTATTTAATTTTCATGTCTTTCAATTTTATGTTATTCCTTAATGTTACGGAGTAATTAGTTCTTATAGGAATTACTTCCATGGGGATCAAAATCTAGGTTTCATTTTCATTGATTGTTCTTATAGGCTATATTGCAGGACAAATTCCTTTTAAACCCATTATATTAGCTTACCTTTGCAGTTATTTTATAAAATTAGAAAACATAAAAAGAGACAAGAAGAACTATTAAATCACATCGAGCAGTTGTTGGAACAATAACCCAGAGGATTATTCCATACCAAACAGGGAGGATTCTAATTGGTCCTTGTTCTTATGTTTAATCCCTATTGTTGAGCATTGGGAATCCACCCCTCTCAATAGAATTGGCGCTAGAAGGAGGGCATGTGTATGGAAAGCCATAAAAATATCCCATATTCATAAATTCCTAATCCTGAATGTCAAACTTCTAAAATCATAACACCTCAAGACGCGAATAATATTGGAAATAATATTGATTCAATCCCATATGTAGTATAAAATGAAGAAGTTAACACTTTTAGACGTATTACTTGAGCTTATGCTAGGAAAATTGGTGCACTTCCTATAACTTTGTTACTTCCTTGTTGAAGAGTCATTGATATAACTATAGTGTGAACTCCTAAACATAATTGGTTCATGTAGTAGATGATCTGGTGGAATTATCCTTACAAGAAATTGAATATCCTTTTGGTTTGATTCCTACTACTTGTATCAATCCTACCGTAACTCCACCTGAGAGTATACATTTTGATTATCAAGAAAACTCAAAATCGAAATCAAAAGGATTAGACTTAGATCCTGAAAATATGGCCAATGACTGAAATGATAATCAACCTTGGTTGGCCAAGGATGTTATTGTTTTACCCAAACACCCTAAACATTTTCTTCCTAAGTATGATCCTCACACATCTGGCCTACCTTGAGACCATTCCAAGAAATTTATTCTCTCCATTAGATTAATGAACGCACAATTTGAAGATTTAGTCTATCGTATTTTCCCTTATACCTTTGAAAAATCAACATCTACTTGGTATTTTAACTTGCCTATGGGATCCATCACTAGTTGGATTGATTTTAAAAAATCCTTCATAGACAAATTTGGAGAAGAAACTACTATTTCCGCATTAATGGAAAATTTGTTTTCTTTGGTCATGGGTCCTAAAGAAAAAATTAGGGAATTTAATCAACATTTTACAATATTTCTAAATAAATTTTAGGAAGGAACTACTCCTGGACGAGAGATGCAAATTTAAGTATATGATAGTTCTTTACTAGCCTCAATTTCAATGTTTTTCAAAAGAGAAGGTAAAAATACTTTATCCTTAAATTTTTAAGAGGTAAATAAGATAGAATTTGACATGAGGGCCTGTAAGGAAGGACAAAGAACTCTTGGAAAAAAATATATAATACCACCGAAAGGGGATCTTATCTTATCAAAGGAACCTATGGAGGGTAAATAAAAGAATTCCATGGATATGCAATCCATTCAGAGAATGATTAAAAGGTTATCCAATGAAATCGTTGATATGAAGTGAAGTGTCAAAGAAGGCACCTCAAATCAGAAACCATTTAGGCCATTTGTGAGAAGACCTATTCCTTCCAAAGTCATTGAGCCACCATATACCAATTCAAACCTTAACTTAGGAAGAGTGGCCATGGAACACTATTGTAACTTTCATCAGGCTACCCATTCTGAGAAAACCTACCCACAATGGATAAATACAATGAATTTGGTGACAAACATACTTTTGGATGAGTGTGCAAAAGTAGAAGGATATGGTGAACAATCAAGAGGAAAATTGGAAGAAGTGTCTTTTGAATATTCTGTTGAAACAACCTTGGTTTTTTCAAAGGTATTTCCTAGTATGAATTTGTTTAAAAATGATGATGTGGTATAAGAAGGATTGACAATCCAAACTTGGAGTACGGGACCCATGTTTCAAAAAAAACAACTAGTTGTGTCCCAAAATCCAAACACAAAGAAAACAAGGACTATGAACCCTGCTATTAAGCCTCTTTCTATAACTTATGATGTGCAAAAATCTCCAATCAACTTTTCTGAACCTATGAAATACAACATGGTTAAAGATATGAAGAAAATCAAAGAAATTATTTTGGTGTTCAATGTCTATAAGGTTCCACAACAACATGAGTTTTTGTTAAAATCCATGAAAGTAGCAGATGTACAACCTTTGGGAAGATAACAGTTAATAATTCACACAAAACAATGATCAATGTTGCTAAGGAAGAAAGATCTAAGTCCATGAATTCTCCTTTCTTACTACCATTTGAGATAATCAATCGGAATGTGCATCATTATTTAGTAAACTCTGGAGCATCATCAAATGTCATGCCATACTCTTCCTGCAAAAAGTTTAATTTTGTCCCAACAATATGCTCAACACACATCTCTCAGCTTGATAGGTTTGAAGTTAAGGTAATTGGTGAGTTGAAGGATGTTTTAATTAGAGTATCGTCTAATCCTAAAGTTCACCAGGTGATAGATATTGCCGTAGTAGATATCCTTGAAGCATATTGTCTTGTACTCAGTAGGGACTCGATGCATAAATTACAAAGATATTTTTCATCAGATTGGTCATGCCTCTAGCTACCATAGAATGGATAGTCAAATAAGATCAAATTTGATAGAGAAAGATATATGAAAAGTATGGTAATTTATATTGAGACCACTAATGAACCTTCATTATTGAAATTTCCTATCCTTGGGAATTTTTCTTTAGATTCTTATGATGGTAACTTAGCTAATGAAATTTCTAATGTGCCTAAAACACAATTGTTTGATTTAGTTTTGCACAAGAATATAATTCACAAGAAAAGAGGTAACAACATATTTATAAATTCCATAAACTATAACCAACAAGAAGTTCATAATATAGTTGATACAGTTGATGTTCTCAATATTTATGTTGTCATAAAACAAACTGATATGGTGAAATTGAAAGGAATATATAAATTGGGTGCAAAATTGCAAGACAATATGATCAAGGAAGAAGAGAGGAATAATTCCAAGCATAAATAGCGACCTCATTACCAACAATTTGTAAAAAGAGGATTTAATAATAATAAGGCTAGTAATAAGGACTTTCAAGATGCTAAAAGGATAAGAGATGGCTCATATATATTGCAAATCTAGGAAGGTGAATTCAATTCTCTTCTTGTAAAAATCCAATCCCTTAAGCATCACTTCACCTATCTTCTCATGAGCAATTTTGTATCATAGTTTTATTGTTTTGATTGTTGCATTTTTTATTTTCTTATTTGATTTTCATGATTTTACTATCATCTTTTTATTCTTTCTTTGCATGGTAAAAATAATTTTGTTGCTTGATTTGCAAGTTTGATTTTTTTTTTTTTTTCCTAAATAGTTTTTGGGGGATGTTGAGTTTTCAGCCTCTGGTCTACAAAACAATACATTCTAGTTCTTAGCTAAATATATTTTATTTTAAATATCAAAAGTAAAGTAAGTTGACAAAAAGCATGAGTAGGATTCATAAAGTACTTATAACTTCTTTTATGTGTGATTTTGAGAAAATACAATGCTTTGTTGGCAATGGTAATGACTATTATCAAATATGAAAGATTGAAAGAGTCATATACTCTTGAAATCATGATCTAAATGATGAAGGGAAACTTATGAATGCCTTGCTTCTTTTAGAATGGGTAAGCTTTAAATACTAAGGTCATGATTCATCCCTTCATTAATATGTATCATCCTCAAAGATTCAATGATTGTTCACACATGTTCCTCCATGACTAAATTATTATTAAAAAAAAATGATAAGGAGAAATAACTTTGTGGAACATGTTTGTTAATGAGTAAATGCAGATAACTCTGTTGGGGCTATGAAAGTTCGTTGACAGCAACACAAGGTTTTTGATATTGGGGTCACTCCACCAGGGCTATGGATGTTCGCTAGCAGTGGAGAAAAAAAATGGTGATAAGGTTACTTATATATTATACAAAATAATAGACTAATACTAGAAGTTAGATCTAATTTGGTTTCCTTTTCAAAGTACAAGTCAATGATCAAAAGGACTTATCTTTTGTGATTGATTAAATATCAAATCCCCATGACAACGTAAATAATGACTTCCAATTATGTATAGGATAATCTATGGGTGGTTTATATTTTCTCTTATTGTTCTAAGTCTATAATAACTAAAATTGGTTTGTTTTGATCAGAGGTAGAGTCATAGATGCTCATTTCATCTAATGAATTTTCATTTGTTGAGTACACAACACAACCTAATATTCTAAATTTTTGGATACTACTTTTCTTTGATTTTTGTAAAGAGATTTCATATATTTTGATTTTATTAATTTTGTGCATCTCATTAGGTTAACAAATGTTTTGACTTAAATAAAATATAAAAAAAAATTCTAAACCCCAAAAATAAACCAAGTTTAAAATGATACAAAAATGATACGAAGTTTCAAAAACTTCATAAGTGTTAGATAGACCATTATGTAGTTCATCGATCCAAAAAAAAAAGTGTTTTGGAGAACACCAAAATATTACCGCATTTTTTTGAAAGCTCTGATAGAAAAAGGAAGTTGTTTTGAAAGATTCGATAGAAAAGGGAAGTTTTTTTTACAGCTCTGATAGAAAAATGAATTTTTTTGAAAGCTATGATCGAAAAAGGAATTTTTTTGAAAGCTAAAAAAACAAGGAATATTTTTTGAAATCTTTGATAGAAAAACAAAGCTTTTTGAAAGCTCTAAAAAAAAGAAGTTTTTCCAAAAGTGCTGAACAACGTTTTAAAAAATTTGCCAATGGGAGAAAATTCCCTTTCGGTATTTTTTTGATAACTTTTGATTCCAAACTCTATTTTGGGTGTGTCTTATACCGTGGGAAATTTCTCATTCAACTCTACAACTTTGTAGTTATAAGTTTTCCTTGATTTTGCATTGTTTGTTTCAAAGTTTTGGAATAAAGCTATAATATAGAAAATATTTTATTATTTTCACAACTTTTGTTTTTGATCCTCATTTTGAGAATTCCTTATATCATTAAAAATGTATCATCAATATCTACAAATTTTCTATTACAATATTTTATTTATTTGGCACAATTTGTTTCAAATTTTCAAAATAAAGGAAATTGAGCTTAAGGAAGTGCCTTGAATGTTTTGTTTTAAGATCAATGGATTGTTTTATCTGACAACTTTGTTAGGAGAAGATATTTGTAGTCTTAATATATATATTCCATGGTTTAGGTATAGGAAAGCAAAATTATATAATGTGGTGAGAAGGATTTCAATGTTGTATATTGCAAACTAGTAGATTTCTGCCAGCTGACAAACAAAAGCACGAGAGCAGAGATGGAGGAATTGTTGACTGGGTGCATGAACATTCCAATTTTATTGCTAATCACTAAAGATATAACAACACCTTAGCTAAAGTTTGTTGTGCCTAAATTAGAAAAAATCAAATTAAAATATGCATGCATGAGATTGCTAAAGAAAGAACAATAGGGAGAATAGTTTAATCAAGGAAAGACTTATGAGGCTGAGCATGCATGGATTTAATATTTTAGTCAACTAGATATGTGGTCGATGCATGGTCTTTTAGCATGGTTGTTTTATCAGGACTTTTGTTCACTAAAGATGCAAATCACATGAGCAGATTGCATCGCCTTTTACATAGTCGTTTTTGTTTATTCCATAATTATATTAGTTTTTTCTTATAAATAAAGAGATTTACCTCTTTTAAAGGGTATTGGATATTTGAAATGATTTAAAGAGGATCGAAGTATTAAATTATTTCAATGTTAAATTCAGAGAACTCTATTGGAATCAAGAAATTTTGGTTTGTCGAGGAATCTCAATGTCTATTTTCTTTGTCGTGGATTATGCTAATACTGTTTAAATGTCTTAGTCGTCTAGTAAGAATTTCAATTGCTATTAAGTTATGTTTTGTAATTGAATGGATTTTTGTTATTCTCGGTAAATTCTTTATTAGTTATTCTTTTTGATGAAATATCTTTTGAATTACTTTTGGGTATTTTATTTTCATCTCTTTCAACTTTATGTTATTCCTAAATGTTATTTCTTAGAGGAATTGCTTCCATGGGGATCAAAAGTTGTGTTTCATATTCATTGAATATTGTTATAGGTTATATTGTATGATAGATTCCTTTTAAACCCATTAGATTAGTTCACCTTCGCAATTATTTTATAAGATTGGAAAACATTAAAAGAGACAACAATAACTATTAAATCCCATCGAATGGTTGTTGGACCAATAACCTAGAGGATTATTCCATAAAAAACAAGGAGGAGTCTAATTGGGCCTCGTCCTTCAGTTTAATCCCTACTATTGAGCATTGTGAATCCAACCCCCTCAATACTCTACTAACCATAGTGGAGTTTTTTTCGATAATTTTTCCCAATATTGTAACACAAAAACCTCTGTTAAGTAGTGTTTTCCTTGTATTTCCTTTTATTATGTATTTTTTTTCCTTTTTGGCATTTCTTCTTCTAGAGTAAGTGGGAATCTAATTATGACTTGCGGGAATAATTTGATATGGTGTCCCCCAACATCTCATTTACAAATTATATTTTGGACACTGATGAATTTTCATGTTTAGTTCCAATCAAGGGTACATTGAGGTTTATTGTCTCATCAATATTATTGTTTCAATCATTATCTCCTTCCACTTTCCTTGTCCTATGTTTACCCTAGCCTCCCATGTTTTTGGTTTCTAATAGGGTTTCCAGGGTTTCCATTGGAAGCTTCTTTGTTCTATGTACTCTTCTTTAGGTCCATTTTGTTTGGAATACTCTTACCTAATGTGCTTCAAGTTAAATATAACTATTATCTCTTTATCACTTGCTATGGATTTTCCCTCTTGTGCTTGGGATATATATAT
>SNQJ01S0087041.1:0-27095 GCA_010110895.2 Picea sitchensis | reverse complement strand
TAAGACAAAAACCAAAACCTAAGTTTTGCAGCTAAAAAAAAAACTCAAAAATGAATTGAGGAAACTATCGATAGCCATGCTATCCACCACAAAACTCGACCAAAAGGACGGTTTCATTTTGGGAGCTAACAGGTTCAACTCCAGCTTCCTCCAGTTTCTCCTCATGTTGGTATTCTTCTCCCTCTAGCATGGCTATCTTCTGGCAATGATCTTCTTGTTCTTGATTGTCCAACCAATCCTCCAACATATTCAAATCCATCTCCCAATGAGTGGACAACTCAACTATGTCCTCCTCTTTTTCTATTGGGGAATACTTCAATATTTGTTCCTTCTCCTTCTTTGTGACAATCATGACTGGTTGTCTTTCCTTTGCTACAATTTCATCATGTTCACTAGCCTCTACTTGGTTGTTTGGAAAGAATATCCCAATTCCTTTGATGATTGCAATGCTCCTCTGATCCTCCTTGATCAACTCTCCTTTCTAGTTTGAAATCTCAACTAAGTTCAAGTCTCCTCCCTTGCCCACCTGGAAATATGGGATTTCTCCTCAGCCATCCTGGCAGTCTATGAGATCAACTGATCTCATTTAATTTCCCACATGGAAATCTAATATCTCACTGCTACCCTCCTTCCAGTCTACGATATCTATAATTGACCTCTTCTCCTCCTGATCACTAAGGCTCTTTCCAACTTATGGCCCATAGATGTGGACCACTTCCACTATGGCATTGAGGGTTTCAACTTGCTTCAACCATCTCCTCATTACCTGTTGATTCCTTTTAGCCAACAAATTTTGAACATGCCACTTTTATTTCCTTTTCATAGGCCATTCACACCTCCATTGTACTTTTGATTATTGTTGCATATTCAATGCTAGCCTCGGCATTTCTTCTCTAATTTCCCTGAGCTATTTATCCATTTTTGCCTTACTTTTCTACTAGTGATCTTCTCTTCTCTTCGACCACACTTATGGCCTTCAATAGCCATATTCTTCCTTTGTCTTCATCCCACATGGATTTCTTCTATCTAATCCGTAACGAAGATTATCTCCAGCTTCTCCTATAACCCACCTGGTTGTTCACCATTTGTTTCACACCTTGCAACAGTCTCCATAGAGAATCACACTTTGTATCCTTCCACCTGTTGTATACATTAAAATTTCATCTCTGACTTTACTTTACGTAGCCAGACTGCCTCCTTTACCTCAAAATAATTTCAATCTCTGATACCATTCTGGTGCAACCTCCCCCCCCCTCTCCTATCTCTTCTCTAAAAGGGGCTACTTGACCTCCTAGTCTAGGATCATTCAATCACCTGAGTCAGATCAACACTTTGGTTACCCGCTATAACCCCAATACAAATTCTCACATGTCCCTCTTTATACAAAGTGTGGTTCTATCAACCCCACAAGATCTATTCCTGTCTTCCTTGGACAAAGTTGATGGCGACACTAGTTCTCCATGCTAGGCTTCTTTTTTCATATGACCTCAGGCTATGTCCCAGGGTTAACCATGAAAGCTTCTTTGAGTTTTGTGCTCTGTATTATTCACAACAACCACCTCCTATGTCCCCAAAATATGAATTGGAAAACACAAATGTTGCAAGGATCAATGGTTCCCATCACTCCCTTAGATCTAGCATTGTTATCTATTCAGACTCCGTCCTTCGGGAGTCTCACCTCTCTACTCTCCCCTTTTCTTCTGGAATGCTACTCCTCTGAATTGTGTAGATATCCTCCATGCGCCCCCTCCATATCCAACGGTGTGGATTCACTCTGCTCTTCACGACTTCACGAATATTTACATTTCTCTTGTCAAATATTTAGGAGCTCTAACTCTTGGATCTCCTGATATTTCACCACCTGTTTATTAGGATATTTAGACACTTAGGAGTTAGATAAGATCTACTTGGTATAATGTGTCATTAGGTAAAAGTGTGTTTCTTAGTGTAGTTCTTTAGTATGCATTAGTGTGCATTTGTAGTTAGGGAATCTGATGATCACGATATGTTCCCGACATAGAGTGATCTGACGGTTCACACTCTCCTCAATATTAATGACCATTAATCTATGGCTTAACACCCGATTAGTCCATGATCTACATTTAAATAGAATGGAGGTTCATTTACCGATGATCGATTGTGAGAAAATCTCTTGTAAAATCTCTATGTAATCTTTTTCTTTTGAATTAATAAACTGCTCCAAGTGGTCGCGTTGGCTAGGGTCGTGGATGTTTCCTCATAGGGGTTTTACCATGTGAAAACATCGGTGTGTTGATGTTTTATCTAGTTATGTGAGTGGTTACTGAAGTTGTTTCTGTTGGAATACCTGTGTTGTCGAACATGGTATCAGAGCTTGTTTGAAGATTCACACTTGTTGTAGATTGAGATCGTGAAGCCGAGTTTCCTCATATCCATTTTTTGTCATTTTCGTAGATTTATGGGATGATAGGACTCTTCCATTGCGTCTGGAGCACTTGTTTCATTCAGGAACACTTTTCTTTTCACTCAAAAAGGTTTTCATTTTCCCAATACACGACCATTACAGCTAGATCCAAAGGTATACAGTTTGAATACACATTTCTTTAAATTTTTTGCAGAGTAGTGTTTTGGTTTTTTTTCGGTTTTGTATTATTTATTTCTAGTTTGCTACTCTTTTAGATCTTTGTATGGTATTTTCCCCGTGCCCTATGTGATCTCGAAAAATAAAAAAACATATAGGAAAAGGTGCATCTTCCGGGTAAGCTACCCAAGATCTAGCCCTTGTTGTCATTGAGAAGCGAAATTTTTTTCTTGTGTGAAAAGATTTTTTTTTAACACGCTCTCCAAGGCCATCTTCAACAACAAAAACAACAACAATCCTCCTTCTGAGCATTACAATATGTTTTGCTAGACCATTTGGTTAAAAGTTGCCTTATTAAGAAAGAGGTCTTGAGTTCAAGTCTCTCTTTTGTTACTTTTTTTTGAAAAAGTTCATGTGAACATTGTAAAGTGTATTTCACTTCAAGTATAAAAATCAATCACTATAAGTAGCTTTAATATTTTATTTTAGAGTTATTTATTTTGCATGAAAATTTTGTGTTATAAAGTAACTTCATTGTAAAAGTGATTCCCACTTCTCTTTATAAAAGTGGATCACTTCATAAAGAAACTTACACTATCACGTGGTCATTGGGTTATTGTTTATGCCTTTTTTTAAAAGGGAATAACTCTCACATCCGAAGTTCGTTTTCAATGTCATTTGTTTTAAAACCGCATAAATTATCGAGCTATTTCCATCCAGATCATCAGTTTTAGTTTTTAAATTGATATTATTTGCATATTTAATATGGATTCTACAAGTAATCTCTTACTTACCAGCACCAACTACTTCCAATGGAAATCCCATATGGAGGATTTATTAACAAGTAAAAGCTTGTACCAGATTACCTTGGGAAAGAAAACAACACCCACTAATGCTGATAACAAATCCAAATGTGATAGCATGAATGATGAAGCACGTGGATTAATCAGAATGTCCATCTCTCCCGATTTAAGGTTCCACCTTCAATCAATTTATAAACCCAAAGAAGCTAGGGAAAATATTGAATATGTCTTTGGTAAACACAATATTATTCGAGCACAACAGTTAGAAAATCAAGTACTAACTTTAAGTCCAAGTGATTTTTCTTGCATTGAAGACTATCTATCTAAGTTTAAAATACTCAAAGATTTATGTGAACAATGTAAGATCAAGAAAGATGAATATTGTTTCATCTATATTATTCTTTCTAAGATAGGTAGTGCATATTATGTGTTTGTATATACCTTTTATGCCATCCAAGAGGCTCTAGGAGAAACTGGTCAAAAAACTAGTCTTGAGAACTTTTTTGATGCTTTGATTAGAGAGAAAAATAATATAGTAGAACTTGGAGTGATCAACAATGCAGGTACCTCCAAAAAATCTTTAGTTGTTCATCAGAAAGATAAACCCAAGAATCCCAAGAAGCAACATCCTCGCCACAACAAAAACCAATATAAGGGTCCCAAACCCACTCAGATAGCTTTTCTTCCTAATGGAGACAAAGGATAAAAATATAAAAATAAGAAGACTAACATACATTGAAACTTTTTTGATAAAGATGGTCATGATGAGTCCAAATGTTTCAAGAAGATGGCAGATTTAGAAGCAACGATGAAGAAGCACACCATTAGTATTGATTCTACTAATTCTCCTTCTTCTGATGGACATGCACTTTCTCCTTCTGGTTTCTCCTTCAATACACCTTATACTTCTACTTTTGATAACTAGCTTATTGATTCTGGAGCATCTTATCATATTGCTAAGGTAGAGACACATTTTCTACTCTAAATGAATGTAACACCAAGAAAACATTTGTTGGTGATAATAGATCCCTTCGTGTTGAAGGATCTGGAACAATTCAAGTAGAAAATGGTCATTTCAATGATGTATTATGTGTTCCAATTATGTCTTGTAACCTTCTATCAGTATATCAAATCACTCATTCAGGTGAAGGTAAAACCATAGTGTTTTCACCTCACCAAGTTGTAATCAAGGATCTAAAATATCCTAAGCATGTTCTTGCAACTGGAATTGTTGATGATATTACTAGGTTGTACAAGTTTGACAACTTTGGGTCATCATCTTTTTCATCACTTTTTGTTGCTCATAGTGATGACTTGAGAAAACTTTGACATGAGCGGTTTGGTCATATAAACTATCGCTCATTGCAGCAACCTATGTAATCAATAGATGGGGACTGGTCTTCCTCTAGTTTCATGCATAGATGGTGTTTATGCCAGTTGTGTTCTGAGAAAACATCATCAGGGCAATTTTGAAAAACGGGCCTCTTGGCATGCCTCGGCTCCTTTGCAGCTTGTTCATGGTGATTTGTGTGGTCCACTTTCTTCTCCTTATTTTTTTGGGTGAAAGTATTTCTTAACTTTCATTGACAACTTTTCTAGACGTACTTGGGTTTACTTCTTAAAACTTAAGAGAAAAGTTTTTGACAAGTTTTTGGCCTACAAGGCCCTTGTAGAAAACCAGTCTAGACATCAAATTCAATGGTTAAGAACAGATAATGGAGACCAATATGTGAACAATAATTTTAGAAGTTACTGCACTACACAGGGAATCCAAATGAAACACATTGTTCCATATATACCAAAACAAAATGGTGTTGCTAAGAGAAAGAAACGCACATTAAAATAAATGGTTAATTGTATGATCCAATCTAAGGGATTAAGTCTAAAGTATTGGGCGAAAGCCATCAACTATGCAAATTACATAGTAAATCACACTCCCACAAAGGCTCTTAAAAATATAACGCTGGAAGAATCTTGGACTAAAATTAAACCAGATGTAATTCACTTCCATGTATTTGGCAGTATAGCATGGGTTCACATTCTTAATGCGAAAAGGAAAGCATTGCACCCTAAAAGTGAGAAGTGTATATTTGTTGGTTATTCTGAAGATGTCAAAGGTTATAGACTTCTTCAAACACATTGTAATTAAATTATTATTAGAAGAGATGTTAAATTTGATGAAAATATCTTGGTTTGCGAGCCTAATTTGGCATTTGTGCCTTCTTTGGCCTGCGAGCCTAATTCGACGGTTATGCATTCTTTGGCCTGTGAACCATCTTTGACGTTTGTGCCTTCTTATGTTCTGGTTTCTTCTTCATATGATGACAGTGAGGATGAAAATCCACCTCCACCTTCACACCTTCCTCCAGATGAGTCCTTTGAACCTGAACCAGCACCAACGCCACTGCTTCCTAGATGGGTCCATTCAACCCAAGAAGTAGCTAGTGATCTTGTCAGTGATCCTTCATATCAGTGTCATACATGTTCACAGTTCCAGTGAGCCTCTTCTCTTTTGGATCAAGTTTCAGAAACTCATGATCCAAAGACATTTTCATAAGATTTAGGTCATCCAGATTGGTATACAACAATGAATGAAGAGTATCGTTATTTAATGGCAAATGATACTTGTGATATTCTACCTCTTCCAAAATGAAGAAAACTTGTTAGATGTAAATGGGTCTATAGAACTAAGTACGCATCAGATGGAAGTGTTGAAAGACACAAGGCTCGGTTAGTTGCCAAAGGATTTCCCCAAGTAGAGGGAATTGACTATAATGAAACCTTTTCCCATGTAGCCAAAATGAATTCCATATGACTTGTTGTTACCTTTGATGCCTCATATAAATGGGAGGTCCATCAGATGGATGTTAAATCCGCCTTCTTGCATGAATATTTGAAAGAAGAAATTTACATGGAACAACCTCCTGGCTATGTCCAGAATCACTCTAGCCTTGTTTTTCACCTTAAGAAATATCTTTATCATCTCAAGAAAGATCCACAAGCTTGGCATGCCAAAATGGACAACTTTATTATTTCTACTAGATTCTCTACATGTCATTCTGATCCTAATGTCTATACCAAAAAAGTAGGAAGCCATCTCCTAATCCTTATCCTTTATGTTGGTGACCTTATCCTTACTGGTAGTGACTCAAAACTTTTAAACCATGTGAAAAATAGCCTTAAGAAGAAACTTGAAATGACAGAGTTAGGATTTTTGCACTATTTCCTTGGCCTCCAGGTTTTGCAAACCAATGCAGGAATTTTTGTTTGCAAGTCTAAATATCTACTCATCCTGATATTTCCTTTGTTGTTGGTCTTGTTTCCTGGTATATAAAAACACCCCATGAAATCCATTGTAAAGAAACTAAAATGATACTTCACTATGTCTATGGTACAGTTCAGTTCAAGATACATTAAAGTTTAGGGGGAACTCCTTTATTGGTTGGTTTCACTGATTAATATTGGGCCGCCGACCCTGAT
The DNA here is from genome assembly GCA_010110895.2 of Picea sitchensis. Lineage (NCBI taxonomy): Eukaryota > Viridiplantae > Streptophyta > Pinopsida > Pinales > Pinaceae > Picea > Picea sitchensis. The sequence goes on along the minus strand of SNQJ01S0087041.1, from coordinate 20,252 downwards.
GATCCAAAGTCTACTCCAGGTTATGTTTTCATCCTTGGTTCAGGACCTGTCACTTGGGCCTATAAGAAACAACATGATATTTCACTTTTTTTATCAGAAGTAGAGTACCGAGCAGTGGTAATTGCAAGTCAGGAAGCCTTGTGGGTTCGACATATCCTTTCAGAGTTTGGATTCCAGCAACAACATCTGACCAGCCTTTGGTGCAATAATCAGAGTGCCATCAAGCTCTTCAAATACCCAGTTCAACATCAGCATAGAAAACACATCAAGATACACATGAACTTTATCATAAAGCTCATTCATGATCAAGTTATTGAAGTACTCTTTTTCCCTACATAAGAACAAGTTACAGACATTTTCACAAAGTCTCTTACAAAAGAGAAGTTTTGCAAACTTCGATATATGTTAGGACTTCAGAAAGTTTTCATTAAGGGGGGATAGGCTCTAATGCCTCCTTCCTTCTCCTATTGTGTCACCATTGCAAATCTTTCAATCTTATCCCAAGTTGTTCTTAAGGGGATATGTTAGGATATTTAGAAACTTGGGAGTTAGTTAAGATTTACTTTTTCTAATGTGTCTTTAGGTAAAAGTGTGTTTCTTAGTGTGTTTCTTTAGTATGCATTATTATGCATTTGTAGTTAGGAAATCCAACAGTCACGATATGTTCCCGACATAGAGTGATCTGACAGTTCATACTCTCCTTGATCTTAATGACCATTGATCCGTGGCTTAAAACCTGATTGGTCCATGATCTCTATTTAGAGAGCATGGAGGGTCATTTGCTGATGATCGATTGTGAGAAAATCTCTTGTAAAATATCTCTATAATCTTTTTCTTTTGCGTTAATAAACTGCTCCATGTGGTCGTATTGGCTAGGGTCGTGGATGTTTCCCCATAGGGATTTTACCGCGTGAAAACATTGATGTGTTGATCTTTGATATGGTTATGTGAGTGGTTACTGAAGGTGTTCATCCTCTATTGGAGTACCTGTGTTTTCGAACACTATCCTCTCCCAATGATGGGCAATTCCTCTTGCCTTCGAGACTTTAGAAAGTCCTCCCACCTTTGCAGGCTTAACACTTATTTTCCTGAGACTTGGAATGGTCTTGGCCTCTTGCACTCCTAGCAGAATTTTGCACGTGATGGTGCTAGTTCTTCTGATCTTTTTCTCAACTCAAACCTTCAAGGTTCTCAGCTCTTTCGCGTCCCTCTAAGGATTTTTTGGTGCCCTCCTGGCAACTTGATTCTCTTCCTCCTGAGCTTGTGATATGAACTCACTTTTTCTTTGGTGCACTCCTTGCACTCAATCAAGCCCTCAGATGGATTCTCGCAACACTTAGCCAAGTGATGGCCTGATACACTCCTTGCATAGGTCTTAACTCAGTCTTCTTGAATTATTTTAGGTTTTCCAAGGAAACTCCTTTTCCCCGCTCAATGCACACTTGTAGATCTTAGAAAGCGTTCGACAATTCAGTTTTTTATGTGCCTTCTTTGCATAGTCTCTCCTCCAATATGTTAAGAAACCTTGAGGATCCTCTTTAAATTGTGAATGTTCAGGTGTTCCCTTCTAAAATGTTCATCTTTGACTCAAAAGAGTTCATATGTGCACTCCTTTCACTAGCTACAAAGTTTCACTAGCTACAAAGTTTTGCACTCCTTTCACAACCTCAACAAACCAAAACAACTCAAAAACTCTCAAATGGATAGTTGAATCTATCTTCAGCCTACAAATGAAAGCTATTCATACACATCTACAACATACATTCATATAAACACACATTACGTTCATAAAAAAACATTCACCACATAGGGATTCATAAACAAGGAAATTTGTTCTTTTGTATTAAAACCAGAATACTAATTACAATGTGTGAGCTTAGACTACAACAAAGTCTCAAATTTCTCCTCTATTGAGCTCTCTACCCACTCATCTATTCTTCATGCTAGACCTAATGAATTTTGATACAAGAGATTTTTACAAAAGAGGGGCTCCTCGATCCCTCCCTCCAACTCACCTAACTCTCATTAATTACATTGAATTACATTCAATGGCCATGTAGTTTGAATTGGATCTAGATCCCATCATCATGTTAGTCATTAAAGGAAACCTTATCTACATACTATACAAAGGCATTGACTTGGCTCTTACATCCTTTCAACATTTAACTGCATTTAATTTTACATTTGAAATTTAAAAATGAGGGGAAAATGAGATTGTCGGCGCCTCTCCCCTCCTTGAATGCACATGGATGTGATAAATAGTTGGCGTGTTGCTGAGGTGAAGTGATGCTCCTGCATCAAATAGTCATGCTAATGGCACCTAATTTAGAACTGACTATTCAAACAAAATGAAAAAATTAAAAAAATGTGATAAAATCAATTAAATGTCTCTTAAACCTCTATTATATTTTCTCTTAAATATCTATTCGATATTAAATGTCTATTGTCTCTTACATACATAGACCCATCCATGTTAGTCTCAATCTAAATATGTATAATCTTCTCCTAGAACTGAATCCACACCTATAATAGGGTTTGGAACTGGCAAGGATGTCGTGGACTCTCAATCGAAAGGAACTGGAGTGACCCCTTTGAAAACTAGGGTACATCCGACCTATTTTAGGGGAATGGTGTCTCCCATAGGTAGTTTTCTAATCAGAAACATCTTAATAGGAAGGATTATAACTATTGTTGTTTATAATAGTTAGAGAGAAGGGAGGAAAATGTACAGAGAAAAGAGAAGGGATTTTCCACAGTATTCTAAGAATGTGGAACAGGGAGAAGAGACATCCAATTTCCCAACCACTCCTGGGACACAGATTTATTCCACCACCAATACATGTTATGCATATTGCATTGGTACATATGAAATTGAGGTAGAATATGATGTTGTGACTGGGAATATAAGAATGACAGATGTCTGGAATGTGTTCATGCATAGGTTGAAGGAATCATGCCTTCAATGCTTCAAATAGAATCTACGTATTCCATTCTTGAGTATACCCATGCATCTTCAAAAAGTATTCATCCATGACATGGAGACTAAATTTGGGACAGGTTGGTCAATAAGGAATATAAGAAAACAAATGACTCAAAATTGGAAGAGATTTAGTTGCAGGAAAATGAAAAAGATAAAAGAAATTCCTCTCGAGCTAAGGAAAAAAATAAGGCCAATTGATATAAGTGTGAAAGTATGGAAATAGTCGTGAAAGAATATGATAGAGAAGATGCATGGAGGGAGTCTGGTGGGGAGAGTACAAATGTATTTGTATTTGGTCATAAGATTATTTCAAATTCATTAAACGATTGGTATATTTTACTAGCTCATAATTAAATTGAATTAGTGTATGTTTCAGGAAAAGGCCTCGAAGTTGAGGCTTTCCAACTTTCTGCCACACATCACAGTGGAAAAACATGTTTAGAATCCTTAATATGCAAATTTTTTAGTTCTAGGAATATCTGAAATGATATATTTTTTTTAATTTTGTACAAAAAAGTAAATGATTGGATATTAATTAGTTTAACAACTCCATCTGCCATGTTTTGACAAGAGAAAAAATATGGCATTATCCATCACAATTAGAATTCAAGATGATACAAGACAACAAGAGGTCGAATTTTTTTATCTGGATGGATAATAAGGTATCATTTGTTGAATTTCAATAACTTAGTTGGATATTGTAATGTTAATATGTCAATTTTCATTTCTTGTGTTGAGTTGTTTATTTATGTGTAGCTTGAGTTCTGTTGTGCTCCCATCAGTCATATCACCCTTATAAATCAGCAACCTTTCACTATGATCATGTCCTTATAAATCAATATCTAATCATGGATTTCTTAAGTCCTTTTTCAAAATCCCTATGCCAAAGGAGAGATGTAAGACCATGTAATACATAACTCATAGACGACAAACCATATCTCTATTGCAACTTGAGAAAGAATAGAAATTACCTATAGAGTGCAAGGAAAGAGTATAGCGAGCCACCAAGGACAAGACACATGTATAGCGAGCGTCAAAGAGCAACACAAAATTCATAGTGAGCCTCTAAGGACAAGTGACAAGCCATAATGAACCTCCAAGGAAAACAAACAAGTCATAGTGGGCCTCCAAGGACAAGACACATGTCAAAGAAAGTATCGAATGAGCATGAAACAGACATAACAAACCCTAGAAGGAGAACGAAAAATTGTAGCAAAATTCCCCAGACAACTGCAAAGAAAGTCCAAGTGTGCAAGAGAAAGAGAAATATGTCACAATCACTAAAGGAGCTCATATATATATAGACGTCCAACATGAATCTTACATGACTTTACATTATGGACGACTTGCACTTCACATAACCAACATCTATCCTTAGTGGAGATTATATTTAGGATTTCTCTCATTTCTTGAGCCACCTAGGCTTTCTTCTCTACATAAACTTGGGTATCATCAAGATACATCCTTACTTTCCTATGTAAGAGAGCGAATTCTAAATAAAATTGGAGGTTTTATTAGAATTTCAAGTCATCCTGAATAACATATCCCTACAATGTGTCCTTGATTTCTCTAATCTTTTCATGCATCCTCACTTCCTAAAGAACTTCTTCATATATGACCTTCCAAGTACCTTTTTCTTCTTTTTCCAAGGTCACCTCTTCTCATACATCCACTAGATTATTTTCAGTCTTCTCTATCCTTTTCCCTTTCTTTTTGAGATTTAATTTTTTCTTTTATACCATATGTTATGTGTTGGCCCCCTATTGTGAGTTAAATCAATTCTTAGTTTCTAGTCTTCCACTTATTTGAGAAGTTCATTTATCCTTTATTTCATTTTTTATACATTAGAAACCCCTATTTTAATATTATGATGGGAGTTCTATATTCCTTGAGAAGATGAGACCTAAAAGCCCTAATATCCTCCTATGCTTTATCGAGTTTCTCATTTAAAGATAAGGCATTGATATTTTCAACTTCCAAAATTTTCCACCCTTACACTAAGGGACTTGATCTTGGTATTGAGTGTAATGTGTTCACTATTCAAGAAGCTAACCTCATATACCAATTTTTTATTCTCCTCTAGGATTTGTTTAATCAATACATTTGTTGATGAAAACTATGTTCTCTTTAAATAATTTAGTTTCTCTTATTTTTCTTTGAGAAAAAAGAGATATACTTCTGCAACCTATGAGTCCTATCTTATGGTAATAAAATTTCTCTCTAGAATTCCTTTCTTAGTCTTTATATACCTTACTCTAGCTATAAAATATAATTTGTATGTGCCCAGGGATTCATACACATGTTTGAAATTTGTGTTCTTGAGTGCAACCTTATAATACTTATCTTAAATAATGTTTTTGGTGCTCTTATACATTTTGATACTATCTGAGGTCGGTAGTTGGGAGGGTTGAACCTAACTTGGGAAACCTTGCAATACTTAGGTATCATCTCATAATAGGTCCTCTAGGCTAAGGGATCTAGGGTGTTCATGGTAAAAAGGCTGCTAGTAGAATCATAGCAAAGAAAACATATCCGTCTAGTAATTAGGTCATAAGGCTATAGTGAAACTATAGAACTTGGTTCGACCATTTTTCTCTCTTTCTCTTCTAGAGTCTTAGAAGAATGGCATGGTCCAATAAAACAAATATTTTTATAGAATAGAACTAGGAGGATATAAGACTATATATTTGTGAGAAACCAACACTAGGTGTGCTAGGGACCCCACTAGGAACAATCATGGAGAGAAATTTAGATGATTTTTAGAGAGAGGGCGGGAGAATAGTGGACAAAGTGGGAAGTTGTACGTATTTTTTTGGGTTGGTTTCTCCTTGATGAAAAATTATCTGCTACTAATTATTTTTTAGTTCTAGGTATTTAGTTCTAACCTTTTTCACATTTGAGTTTTGTCCATCATGACCACCTTCCCTCTTTCTTTCTTTTTTGTATTCATCCTACTTCTCATCCACATTTCTTTCTCTAGTATCCATGTGACCAGTATTTATGAGCGGAACAAAACAAAACCATAGATTTATAATGTTAACACAAAGACAAAATGAAAAATAACATAGATATAGTAAAACTTGACTTCTATTCAATAAGACATATGTTGAAATCTATAAAATGGAGACTAAAAGCAAGCTTGCTAGAATGGTGACAACTTATCTCTAAGAAGAGATGTGATGACTACGCTCATTCGAAATAACATGAGTAAAATGAGTTTGTAAAGGAATTTTTACAATAAATATGAATTCCAAAACACTATACATCCAAAAACCTAACCCTAGGAGATGAAGCGCCAAAATTCACGTGGGCCCTGTTGGGGTAAGCTAGTACATTAACTTCTTGGGGTTGTAACTTTTTCATACAATCCTCGTTTAGGGTGCACAATAGATCATTGGAAAGGTATTGATGAGGATAGTAATTTATGGGGATAAATAAAAGCCTTTGGCTATCAATGAAGTTCCTAATAATAAAAAAATGTCGTTTAGGCCCTCAAACTGGCCCCAGAAATTAAAAACTGCTAAAAATAGTAAATTGCCAAAATTACTAGAAAATTGTTTTGAGCCAGTTGGAAAAGGTGGGTGGCCACCGATATCTACCTGGATTAATCCTCCCTCCTTAGGATTAAATTGTATCCATTTCATTGATTTACCCCATCCAACAAGGAATTTATTGTTGAATTTGGCCCCTGGTGAGCCACTTGCCTTGGTGCAGGAGCTTCCATGCTTTGACAACTCGATAAATTTGGATCCTCTGCTAGCGATTTCCCTTAACATGTGTGTCCATTATCTGATCAATGGATTCCTATTCCATGAAATCAAGTTAGATCTCTATTTATGTCAACTTTTCATCTATCTTTGAGGTTTCCAATAATGTTGGAAAATAAGGCCGAAGGAGGTCAACATTGAACACTGGGTGCAAGATAAGGAAGGGGGGAAGATTGAGATAAAATGAATTGTCACCCACAACCTTGGTAATGGTGTAAGGCCCATAACAAAGTGGAAAACAATTCTGATGAGGCTCTTTAAGGCATTCTTTCTGCAAGTTCAACCAAACTTTGTCTCCCACCCAAAGCTAGTGTGACAACCGATGTTGATGATGATGTTACCTGTACTTGGCATTGGACTTCTGTAAAATATCCTGAAGATTTTGGAAGATGTGCCAGATCTGGTCAATGAACCGCGTGGCTTTGTCAACTGCATTTTGAGCATGCAACAAATTTTCCTACGTGGTCGAAAGAAGTAGTGCAAAATCCATGGGACCCAATGGTTGAAATCCCAACCCCACCTGAAACGAGTTGTGGTCAGTTGGGCTATGTATGGATTTGTTGTAGTTATGATGAACATAGGGAAGACTCTCATCCCAAGTGAAAGGGTTATTGGAATTGTACATATGCAATATTTGAAAGATAATTTGGTTGATGACCTTGGTTTGGCCATTCATCTGGGGGTGGAAGGAAATGGACTCGGTGAGCTTGGTGTCCATCAGTGACCTGAGGCTCACCCAAAATGTGTTGAGGAGAAGACTATATCTATGGTAGATAATGGTTTTTGGAATCCTAAAGTATACCCACACTCGTTGAAATAAAATCTTCGTAGTTTCCTCCATCACGATTCTCTTCTTGTAGGCGACCAAAATTGCCATCTTGGAAAAGTGATCAACAACCACAAAAACAAATTCATTTCTGCGCCTGGTGGAAGGGAGGCCCAACATCTATTCCATTGAGATGGATTCCCAGGGCCTATAAGGAGTAGGAAGAGGAGTGTACATACCTTGTTTCTTGATGTTTGATTTGGAAATAGCACAAGATGTGTAGAACCAAATATACTTGCTAACATCATGTCGAAGTTTTGGACAGTATAAATGTCACTGCAGCACTAGCCCTTTATTTTCCACATCGAAGTGTCCTACCACCTGATTGTAGTGGGATTCCCAAATAAGATTCTCTCTCTCGCTTGATGGAATGAAAATATGGCCCAAATGGAATAGCAACCCGTCCTAAATATGGAAATTATTGACATTTGTGTTGGAACCTAATATCTGGTAGGTGTTCGTGATGTCGGGATATGTCTCATAGAGGTGGGGCCACATGGAGATCTCATGGACGCAAGAGTCTAGCACTATGGTGAGTGTCGTGAATGGAGTTTAGCTGAGGAAATCAGTGACTCAATTGGTACTTCATGTTTTATAATTTATGTTGAGGTGGAACTGCTGTAAATATGTGGGCCACTTCTGATGATATTCATTCTGCAATTTTCCTTGTGTCTTCATGAACTGTAGTGACTTAGGATCAATGTGGATGATTGTCTCCTTCCTGATAATGTAATGCCTCCACTAGCAACAATATTGTACAATGGAGTACATTTATTTGTTCTAAGTAGGGTACTTATGGATGGCATCTGATAGTTTCTCACTATGATAGGCCATGGGGTGGTTGTGTTGAGTGAGGACTACGCCCACAATATAGTCTGAAGCATCTATCTCGATATCAAAGGTTTTTTGGAGGTCAGGTAATGAGAGCGTTCGTGTTGAACACAAGCATTTCTTTAGATCATTGAAATATTTATGTTGGGACAGGCACCACACAAAGTTTTCCTTACCATCACCTCTAGTTATTTGATTGGGGCCCATGCAATATGGGAGAATCCCAACATGAAACTGTGATAGATATTGGCAAGTCCTAAGAATCTTCAAATCTCAGTGAGAATGGTTGGGGATGGAAAGTCACATATGAATTGGATCTTAGCTGGATCAACATGCACACCATGCATATCAACAATGTACCCTAGGTATTGGAACTTATCCATGTCGAAGGATCATTTTTCCAAGTTGGCATATATCTTTTATTGTCGCAGAGTGTGCAGAACCTACTAAATATTCTACAAGTGTTATGCCCAAGTATTGTTGCAGATGAGGATGTCATATAGATACACCACCACAAAATAATTAGTGAAATTCCATAGGATATCTTCCAACAAAATCATGAAATTTGTTGGGGAATTTTTCAAACCAAAGGGCATGACAAACCATTCAAAAAGACCTTCTTTTGAATTGAAGGAAGTTTTCCATACATATATTAGTTCTATTGGGACCTAATGGTAGCCAAAATTCAGATCAATCTTACTGAATTATTTGGCCCACTTGAGTTGATCAAGGACATCGTTGATTTGGGGAATCAAGTATCGATTCCTCACTGTGATTGTGTTTAGGGCCAAATAATCAATGCAGAGCCGCTAGATTCCATCTCTCTTGTGAACCAACACAATTGGTCTTCCACAAGGTGATGCATTGGGTCAGATGTGCCCCTTGTGTATAATTTATTGGATATGAAACTTGATCTTCTCATTTTATAGAAGAGAGTGATGATAGACTGGATTATTTTTTAGCGATGCATTGGGGGTCATATCAATGGGATGCTTGAAGTGATAGTGAAGAGGTACTCCGGTAGGTGATTGGAAGATGTTTTTGTATTGTTCCACGACCTTATCCACTTTCTTTTGCTACATGGAGAGGCTAGCCATGAACTCCATGGATGTGGATGCAACCTTCTGCTCACTCTGAGAGAGAATCAGAAAGAAGAAAAACTTCCCGTTCTGAGAAATTACCGTTCTACATTTCTTGACAGAGATAAAGGAAATAACACTAGGTGGGATGACCTCAGGTATCCTATACAATTTCCTATTCAAAGTAATAATAAAACTGTGATGCCTAGAATATTATACAACATGATTTTTCCATAAATAAGCTTTGCCCAAAATAACATCACAAACTTCGAGGGGATAAACATCACACAATACCTTGTATTTGAATGGATTGATGTCATATAAGAGGGGACATCATTGGATGATGTGAATATCACTTCCTTGACAGATCCATCCAATGGTGTAGGGTTGCGGGTGTAGAATTGTCGGTAGGGATAGCCTCTTGACAACCTCTGCTAAGATGAGGTTCTTCTAGCTACCACTATAAATGATGAAGTGTAGTGGAGTACCTTTCACCCACATATGTGAATGAAAGAGGTGCTCGCCTTCCTTTGGCTCATCAGGTTCACCGGGATGGATCTTGGTCATAGAAACGGTGGCACTGGGTTCCACATCAATGATTTGTCTCCCCTTCTATGGTTATGAATTAGAGTAAGAAACCACATATGATTAAGATGATTATACTTCAGTTAGTAATTACTGCTTTGAGTGGTAATCAACAATGTTATGCCAGGGGCTCTTATGGAAGTCACACCACTTCCCAACATCTTTCTTCATATTTCCATTGTCCTTCTTTACTTGTGGCTTGTGTTGATTGTCACGAGGTTTCCTATATTTGATCTATCCTTTTATATGTGGGTTAGGGATACTCTTTTTGTTCTTCTGTTGTGAGGCGTTTCTGGACCCAAAATACCACATCTTTTCTTTAAGCTTCTGCTCGATTTTGATGGCATATCGATAGGTCGTGCCCAAGGAAAAGATGTCTACAAAATCCATTTTTGTCTATATGTATATATTCCTATCACCACGGTACTTGAGAAAAAGATGTCACTTAGAATATTTGATACCCATCTTGGTGCACAAGGCATGGAAGACATTGTTTAACTCTGGGACTGTTTGGTCTCTTTCCTATTTCCTTGTGGTTCATCTTGTATACAAGTTGTGATAACCTCCAAAAGAGTAGTAGTGTTCCTTAATAACATCCCTAAAGGAATCCCAAGTGTGTGAAACTGCAAAAAATGTGGATCCTTCTGTTTCATTTTTCCCACAGAAAGTCTCACACCAATATTTGACATGGGGGACAACCTTGAGGAGAACAAATATATTTTTTTCTCTATCGGAAAAGTTGTGGAAAAAAATACCCTTCTAGAAGGTTTAAGCATTTATCTACGACATTTACATATATTTTACCTTCAAATATAGGAATATCAAAATGTATCCGTACCTTGAAGGGGGTGGTGCTTCTTCTTGAGGTGGATGCATCGCTTGTTGGTAGTCGTCGAAAGATTTGTGCAAAGTTGTCCATCATCTTGTTCCTTTATCACTCAAGGGATTCCTCAAGATTTTTTTTGAAAGGATATCCTATCCCATTGTATTTACTTTATTCCACCATGGGTGGTTTATTTGGCATGTGAGTGAATTTTTACTCAAGAGAAACAAGCTCGAGACCCAACTCTCTATACCTTGACCGCATCAGGGACATGCATTAAAAAACGACGAGGAGAAAAGTTCTTTGTTAACATTAATCCAAGTTTACAAGATGAACGAAATAAAACCATATATTTGTAATGTTAACACAGAGACACAATTAAAAAGAATATAGATACAATAAAACTTGACTTCTATTAAATAATTAATATGTTTAAAAATGTAAAATGCAAACTGAAAACAATCTTGCTAGAATGGTGGAAGCTTATCTATGAGAAGAGATGTGACAGATATGCTTATTCAAAACAATATGAGTACAATGAGGATCTTAATGAATTTTAAAAATAAATATGAATTCCAAAAGCATTGACATCCAAAAACTTAACCCTAGGAGATGAAGCGTCAAAAGTCATTTGGGGTAAGTTAGTACATTAACTTCCCGAGGTTGTAACTTTTGCATATGATCTTCATTTAGGACACATGATATCTCGTTCGAAAGGTATTTAAGAGGATATTTATTTACGGGGCTCAGTTAGACACTTTAAATATCATTTAGGTTCCTAATTGAAAAAAAACTTCGTTTAGGCCCTCAAACTAGGCCAAGAAATAAAAAACTGCTAAAAATAGTGAATTATTGAAATGACGAGAAAACTATTTTGAGCCAATTGGAAAAGTTGGGTGGCCACCAATATCCAGTTGGATCACCATGGCCTATTATTATTCACCCTTATGCTCTATTTTATTCCTTCTCTTTTCTTCTTCTTCTTCCTTCATCTCAACCTCTACTTTCCTCTTTTTTTCTTCCTCTGTAACTTCCTTATCTTTTTCTTCTACAACCTTTTTTTCCTCTTCTTCTATTTTTTTCTTTTCTTCTTCTTAAACTACTTTATTATCTTCTTTTTCTATTTCATCTTTCTAGTTTTTAATCCTATGTAGATTTTCGATATGCTTCCTTCATTGTATCCTTCATCTTTTCTTAGTCTTCCTCTATAGTTTTCTAGTTTTCCTCTTCTTCTTCTTTTCATTTAACTTCCACCTCTTCATTTCTCTTTGTTTATTCCTCTACATATTTGTTTATTCATCAATTTTATGAGCAGGGGTATTGTCAATTTCCAAGGGTATTGATTTGAGTTTCCCTTCCTTAGCATATTGCTCCTAATGGGATTAGAATGGATTGATAATAACACAGACTAGAGTCCTCGAACACAAATACACTATCATATTCTCACATTAAACCTTCTTATATATTGGTGGGGTAAACATAGAATGTAGCTATCCATTTTCAACAAGTGGTGTATTTGGAGTGGATCTCATCCCTAGGCCATTCGGTATTTTCCCAATAATTGGTAGCTCAGATGGGCCTTGTTCATATTTTCCCATATATTTGATGTCCTTGAAACCCATGGTTTGGATAATGGGAAAGACATATTGTTAGGTTTAGGTTTCTCATCGGTCAAGTACTTATGCTACTAAAATTTGAGGTCCTTCCCCCTCTCCTCCCGTCTAGGTAAATAATGTCTTAGAAAATTCATATTCATCCTCATCATTATCATGTACCTCATCATTATTTCAACCCCCTTCTCCTCCTCTAAAAGGAGGGATGTTTCCAATTACACCACAAGAGTAAATAGAAAGTTAAATCTCAATTCAAACATTGCTCCTGAAAAATTAAGGGCCAAGGAAGACATTCAATTTATTTTGTAAGTATCTCAAATGCCTAGGAGTAATACAAACATTTCTAGATCTATGGAAATGAGACAAGAAGTGCCAATATGAAAACCAACATTATATATAATGTTTTAAGTAATTTTATCAAACATATTGTAGCTTATTGATCTGACTCATTTTAGTATCATTAAAGGGCCACAAGGCATTTAAGACCTCTATCAATTATCATACAAAAAAATAGGCATAGTTGAAGCTAACACATGTTACATAAATACTACAAAAAAAAGAGTTTACCTTGGATTTATGGCACACAAGTAGTTATAAGTGTAGTTATGGGTGCAAATTGTATACACATAAGATACAATTCTAGATTTTAAACCTTCACTTTTGGACTTAGAATACAAAATAAATGATAATTTCTTACCTGATTGGTAAGAAAGGAAGATTTTCTTCACAAGCCAAGTTGATATCAGACTTCTTTCGACCAAATTTTTTATATCACTCTTCTTTTGACTAAAAATTGGATATTAATTGTATATTACAATTCATATTCATATGAAAAGGAAAATAAGGGAAAAAAATAAGAAGCAAGGATATAATAAGGGAAGTCCCATAAAATGTAGCCACAATTGTAGAACCATAGAAAAATTATACAATAGCTAGTGAAGGTAACATTCAATAGTAGGAGGGGTAGTCAAGAGATGATAAGTAATAGTCCTATCCATTTCATTTCTTTATTTTGTCAACATATCACAATAAGAGTGGCTCACCACAACCAATTTTATATCACTCTTCTTTTGACCAACAATAGTTTGGATCACCACAATCAAACTATAGACAGAGTCAAAGTGTGATGGTGTGATGTGTAGTTCTCTAAAATACCTTTACTATGGGCTATCATGAGACTAAAGTGGAGGTCGTATGAAAAATTTAGGATCCTGGGAAGTTGAGGTGCCAACTTACCATAGGGGCCCACATAACTCTTGGTGTGTCACCTCCTAGGGTTATGTTTATGGATGTCTATGGTTTTGGAATTCATGAGTCATATCAAAAAGGCCTCTGGAGCCTCATTGTAATCATTCTGCTTAGACAGATGTGCATAATAGCGACATCTCTTCTCATAGAGAGCTACCACCATTCAAGCAAGTGTTTCAGTTCTGCAGTTTTACAGTTTTAGCCTATTTCATTTATTCAATAGAAAATAGTGTTCAATAGATATATGTGTTGTTCTTCATATCTCTATGTTTATTGTATTCATTTTTTTAATCAGTTTGTTCCACTCCTAAATATATATCAGTGGTATCATAGCAGTATTATGTTCATTTATTCTTCTTCGTGTGTGTCCCCGACAAGATCTAAGCACAATAAGTTGGGACTTGAACTAATCGATCCCTTACAATATCGGTCGCACTGAGCCTGACAACAACCCATGGGAGACAAAAATAAATATGATGGAGCAGGAGACCATTTTAAAATTTTGCTAGAGGAATCCATTACACGACAAAGGAAATAAATGATGGACAACTTTGCACAAATCCCTCTACAACTGCCAATAGGATAATCATCTTCATCAAGCGACCATGCAGCCCCCTTCAATGTATAGGAAAATTTTGATATTCCATTATTTGAAGGACTGATAGATGTGGATGTTGTAGATAAATAGTTGAATATGCTCGAAGGGTATTTTTTGGTCCACAATTTTTTCGATAAGGAAAATATTACTTTTTCACTCCTCAAGGTCATCCCCCATGTTAAGGACTGGTGGGAAACTTACTATGAGAAGAAGACCATAGATGAATATGAAATATTTATGGTTTCCCCTACATGGGATTGCTTCTGGGATGTGATTAAATAAAATTACTACCCTGTTGGAAGATAGGATGACCAATACACCAGATGGACCACCCTACATCAAGAAAGGGAGTAGAAAGTACCAGATTTCACCAATAGTTTCCATACCCTCCACACCAAATTGGGTATCAAAGACTTTGAGTGGAATCTGGTGCTCAAATACCATGACCATTTTCATAGATACATTCAAACATAAATAGATTTTATAGACATCACCTCATTGGGTACGACTTATAGATATGTTGTCAATATCGAGCAGAAAATTAAGCAGAAGAGGTGAGAGTTTGGATATGTGAAATCCTTAGAGCCAAAGTAGGGAAAAGGAGACCCCAAATCAAACAACAAGGGATAGAGAAAATATGGACACTCTCAGGACAACCATTCCAAGTCGCAACACAATAAGAGAAATGAGAAGACAAAGAAGGCCACATGAATAATGTCACTCCAAGTAGTCACTCATGGCTGAGATAAAGTCTTCTAAGTCAGAGGTTGAATCTAACTCTGAATAAAATCCAGAAGGAGGGAAGTGGATTATCGATGATGAATCGAGTTCCACTGTCTCTACCACCAAATTCTGGACAAGAAAACCAGAATAATTAGAGGAAGCGGAACGCAAATTTCACTCACAGATGTGGGTAAATGGGCCTTTGCTTCATCTCATTGTCGATAACAGTGGTCAGAAGAATCTGATTTAAGTAGAGGTCATCAAGTGGTTAGACCCGCTGATGACACTTCACCCACAACCCTAGACCATCGAATAGTTTCGCCAAGGATGAGATCTTCATTTTAGCCAATAATGTCGTCTTCCCTATGACATCAAGACTTTCAAATATGAGGTATTGTGTGATATTGATCCCCTTGAAGTTTGTGATGTTCTTTTAGGAAAACCATATTTGTGGAAGCATCATGATGTGTATGATTCTATACCCCACAATGTTATTATTACTTTGGGTAGACAATTGTACAAGATATCATAGGTAGCATCGCCTACCACTATTTATTTAACCTATGCTAAGAAATGCAGTAAGGTCATTTCATAAATTAGGAATTTCATCTTCTTTGTGATCCGTTCTCATAGAAAGAATAAGTTCGTCACCAAATCTGTGGCCTCTACACAGAGCCTCTCTTTGCAATAGAATAAAGTGGACAGGATTGTGGAAGAGAAAAAAAACATCTTCTCCTCACCAATCGGGGCATCGACACATTGTCGAGTCAATTATACAATTGATCTGACTCCCGGTGAACCCTTTCCTAACGAACCCGGATATTTTTTCTTGTTGATGGAAAATGATGAAATCATGCATCAGATGTAAGAGTTTCTTCAAAAGGGGCACATCATACCCAACTCCTCCCCTTTTGGAAGAACGATTGTACTAGTGTAGAAGAAGGACGAGACTTGGTGATTCGACATTGATTACAGAGCCTTAAAAAAAATCACAATAAGGATCCGGTACCCAATTCCAAGGATTGATGGCCTTCTTGAACAACTCAAAGGGGAAAGGTTCTTTAGCAGGATTGACCTAAAGTCTGGCTACCACCAGGTTCCCATTGAAAAAACTAATGTATGGAAGGAAACTTTCAAATCTAAATAATGTCTCTTTGAATGGTTGGTCATGCCCTTTGGCTTAATAAGTGCACCAACCACTTTCATGAGGTTGATGGAGGATGTATTGAGACCCTTAACCAACTATTTTGTGGTGTTATATTTGGATGACATCCTTATATTCAACAAAAATTGGGAGGAGCACATGCAACATATTCAACAGGTTTTTATCACTCTGTGATAGCACAAACGGTATTCCAACTTAGAAAAATACTCCTTTGGAATGAACAAGGTGCAATACTTGGGATAAATTATTGATGAGAATGGGGTACATGTTGATCTAGATAATATCCAAGTCATCCATGACTGTCCATCCCAGACCACACTAATCGATCTTCAGAGCTTCTTTGGGCTCCGCAACTTCTACCGACAGTTTGTGTTGGGATTCTCCCATATTGCATGGGCCCTCAGCGAGGTGAGCAAGGGTGGTGGCAGTGGAAATTTTGTGTGGGGGAAGTAAAAACAATGAGAATTTAATGATACGAAGCATCACTTGTGCTCAGCTCCAATACTCTCCTTTCCCAATCTGCAACAACTGTTTGAGATTGAGATTGATGCATTTGAATATGTTGTAGGTTCAGTTCTCTCTCAACACAGTCATCCAATGGCATACCATAGTGAGACACTCTTAGATATTGTCTAGAAACACCCCACCTATGATAAGGAAATGTATTCCATTGTACAATCATGTCGTCAATGGAAACATTACATTCTGGGAAAGGAGACGATCATACACATTGATCAAAATCCTCTACAATTGATACAGACATAGGGGAAATTGTAGAACGACCACCATCAGAAGTGGTCCACCTACCTGCAATAGTTCCATCTCAACATCAATTATAAGACAAGGATCTCAAATCATGTCATTGACTTCCTCAATCGACCTCTCGTCATTGCACTCACCACTTTTCTCCATTCCTATGGACATAAGACATATAAGTGGCCCCAACTTTATCAGAAAGATCCAGACTTCACCACCACTTATCATCTCTTAGGTTCAGGTGCGACTGTCATCAATTTTCACATTTAGGATGAACTTTTATTCCATCTGGTCTATCTTTGTGTTCCTACAAGTGAGCATGTGAAGATGATTTGGGAATCCCATGACAGTCAGATGGAAGGACATTTTGTCGTGGATAAAATTGTGGTTGTTCTTCAGAAACATTTTTATTGGCCAAAACTTCGATAGAACATTAGAAAGTATATCATATCTTGCATTTTTTGTGCCATTTCCAGGACAACCATCAAGAAGCAAGGATTTTACACCCTATACTAACTCCTGAGAAGCCTTGGGAATCCATATTAATGGATTACATGTTTGGCCTTCCATCCACCAAGCAAGGCAATGATTGTGTATTTTTGGTCGTTGATCATTTTTTGAAGATGTCCATCCTCATAGCTTGCAAGAAGAATATCATAGTGGAAAAGACCTCCAATCTCTTCTTGGAATGAGTGTGGGTCCATTTTGGGATACCATATACCATCATCTATGACTGGGACAGTAGGTTCCTCAACACATTTTGGTCGAGTCTTTGGTCACTGTTGGATACCAAGCTCACTAAGTCAACTTCTTTCGACCCCAAAACCAACGACCAAGAAATGGTCGTCAATCAGATGATTGTGCAAATATTGCACATGTACAAATCTAAGCATCCATGTACATGGCATGATATTCTCTCCTATTTTCAACAGAGTTATGACAGGGCTCTCCATAGCTCCACCGACCATATCCCATTTCAGGTGGGGATGGGATTCCAACCCTTGGGTCCTATTGATGTTGCACTACCTCTTTCCACCACATAGACACACTCTTACCATGGTTAGTCTAAGACCGACAAAGACACCATATTCATC
Source organism: Picea sitchensis (assembly GCA_010110895.2). NCBI lineage: Eukaryota > Viridiplantae > Streptophyta > Pinopsida > Pinales > Pinaceae > Picea > Picea sitchensis. Next base: position 2,164 of record SNQJ01S0087041.1, on the reverse strand, counting down.
GAGAGGATTTAGCACATCCACGAATAGGTCCATGATATTTTACAGAAATCCAATGCTAAGTACAAGTAGTGCGATGATCAACATAGGGTACCGCACCCATTTCAGGTTGGAGAGAAAGTTTGGTTACATTTTCGGAAGGATCATCTCATAGGGCCCCATCACAATCTCCACCCACTTCACTATGGTACATACACTATCACCAAGGCTATGGGTAGCAATGATTTTGGGTTCAACACTCCACCCTTCCTTGGCTTTCACCCAATATTCAATGAGGACCTCCTTCAGCCATATTTTCCACCATTGTTGGACACCTTAGAGATCATACAATAGCTAAAACTGACAGAGATCAACCCTGATTGCATGGAACAAGCATCCACTGATCATATCATGGACACATGGGTCAAGGGAAATTTCCAGTGGAGGATATGTCTTTATCAGGCTGTTAAGGTAGCGAAACTCATACACCAAGGAAAGTGGTTCACCCATGGACAAATTTAGCAAAAGTTTCCTCACATGATGGGGAAACTCAACACAATGGAGACCATTTATTACTAAGGGGGAAGGACTGATCCAGGTGGATATTGGTGGCCACCCACCTATTCCAACTGGCTCCCCTTGACAATTTTAGTTCAACACATTCTTTTGTACTTATTTGTGATAGCGGGTTTAACACTTCAGGGGTTGTCTGAAGCCCTACACATCTTCTAGGTGGATACTAGTGGCATCCCTCCTAATCCAACTGGATTATTTTGTATACTTTCATGCCAACACATTTTGTTGTACTTCCAGGGCCGCTTTGGGGCCCTTAACAATGTTTTCTTGGATCACGACAATCAACCTATAAATGTAGTCTAATTTTGATGGCATAATGTGTAGGTTTTTAAAATACATTTCCAATAGGCTATCACATGTCTAAAATGGAGGTCGTATTCAAAAGTTACGACCTCAGGAAGTTGAGATACTAACTTACCATAGGGGCCCACATAATTGTTTTTGTTTCACCTCCTAGGGGTAGGTTTTTGGATGTCTAGGGTTTTGGCATTCATGAGTCATATCAAAAAGGCCTCTGGAGCCTCATTGTAATCATTTTTCTCAAATGGATGTGTGTAGCAGCCACATCTCTTACCAGAGATAGCTACCACCACTCGAGCACGTGTTTTAGTTCTAAAGTTTTATAGTTTCAACCTATTTCATTTATTCAATAGAAGATATTGTTCATTGAATATCTTTGTTGTTCTTCATATCTTTGTGTTTATTATATTTGGTTTGTTAATTAGCTCATTATGCTCCTAAATCTGAATGAGGAATCCTCTACTTGGTTCTTCATCACGTGATGCTATTTTGTTTTCCTACTTGTATAGTAGTAGGCATCAAGTTTGTAGTGGAATATGTAGGCTCTACAAGATATGCACTTTTTTTGTAGCCTCTTCAATGATTCTTTCTGGTTCCTGTACTTTAACTTCTACACCTTATCTAGATTGGGTGTTGGTGAATTGATCCTAGGTTAAGTATGGTTTCTTTGTTTGTAAGGAATCCACAATTAACAACTTAATTAGCTTGCAGTGTGTCGAGGTATATTTTCTACCATATTGCACTTTTGCAGTCATTTTTTGTATTGATTGTAACAAGAAAAATGGTATGTTTATGAGTCTTTGCTGCTTCATATGCTTTAGGAACTTGAAATGATAGAAAATTATAATTTTGTGTTAGAAAAACAGGACCGCGGAGCAATAAAATAAAACAAATGCAGAAACAAAACACAGAAGACACACAATACAAGAGAGACATAGATTTGCGTGGTTCACCCATTGTGGGCTACGTCCACCAGAGAAATTGTCAGGTCCTTCCTTTATTATTATCTAGCAAATGAAGGGATACAACCTACAGTAAAACCCACTGTAACTTCCTCTTCTTTCTCTCACAGTCTCCTCTCTCAGAATACAATATTCACAATCCACCATAGCTGCGATACATTTCCCTCATAAAAGAGCGTTTCCTTCTAGGGAAACAAACCCTAACATAATCTCTACCGTTAGATATGCAACCTTATAATGAATGGTCCAGATTTACAATGAAATTACAATATACTTTTACAAGGCAATTTTTGCTTCAGGGGCTTCGCCCTCGAACCCCCCCTGGGGGCCTGCTTTCCCCCAGACCCCCC
>SNQJ01S0087040.1:95350-106588 GCA_010110895.2 Picea sitchensis | reverse complement strand
GATATGTGTTGTGGTCACATACATTAAGAATCTATTTAAGTTGTACAAAAACAAACTTTCTATTTCTATTTCCAAAACAATGAAATTTTATAAGATTGAAATAATAAATGATAATGATGATTTAGAAGACACTTATGTACAATTTTCAATATATTACATATATCTCAATAAAAACACCTAATTAATCAATATATTAAACACAACATAAACTCCTTCCTCCCTCCTAAAGTTCCTTAGTTAACAAGCTCATCTCCATCTTTGACTTACCTTATTAGTTTGTGCGATTGATAATTCGTTGACTTCATATTAGTTTGTCCTTTGACTATAAATTTTTGCATAATCTCTATTCTTCGAACTAGAGAACTAAAAACATTATTTTTTATATAATAAAAAAACCCTTATATGTCATGATCTCATTGGAGAATAGATTCAAAGTCTTATTGCCAGCTTCATTATTCCCAATGTTTTAAATGTTAACATATCCAAAGTTTTGATCATGTACAGTCTTCTTGAATTATTATTATTTTTTTTATTGAAATGTTTACATACCGAAAGTTTTGAGCATTGACGCTCTTCTTTAATTTTTTTATTATTTCTATGTTTATTGAAATGTTTACATACCGAAAGTTTTGATAATTGACACTCTTTTTGAGGTAATTGAATAGGCCTGACAACTTAAATGTTTACATAGCGTGAGGCCCCTAAACAGGCCTGACAACCTTAAATGTTTACTTAAATAGGCTTGTCACAGTACATTTTTCCTCGAATTTTTCCATACAATGTTGCAGTGAATTTGGACAATATTGTTGTACAATTACAGTTTGTATCCTGATAATGCGGTGGAATTTGGACCAATATTGTTGTCCCTTTATATAGCATAGGTAATCCTTATGTTTCGCATGTGTAGATGAAATTGAGTCATCATTGAAGATACATATATTCTTCTTTGGTTCACTATTTGTTTGGCTGAACATACTCTAGTTTGGTGGATTCGATGGAGTTGGCGCTTGTTGTTGTTTTGGTTTAGCTTTACAAGGTTGAGGTTTTGCTAGGTTGGACTGTTAATTTAACTCAACTTGGTTTGTTGATTTGCTGCTGCATTTGTTTGGCCTTCCAACTGGGGTTGGGGTCTGCACCGCGGAGTTGGAGTTGTTTTCACTTCAGGGGTTTCAAGTCACGCAGTGGACAAGGTTGCAGATATGTTGTGAATATAAGTCTCAATACCATAGTTTGTCATTTATTAGTTGTTTGTTGTTTCTTGTTTTGCATTTTGCAAGTAAGAATGTTTAGGTATTTGCAGCATGAATTAAATGTATGACTTTTATGCTTGGAATGCAATTTAGTCGTCATTGAAGATACATATATTCTTCACTGGTTCATTGGTTGTTGCTTGTTCACTAGTTCATTGGTTCTTTGCTTCTTGTTGTTTGGTTCAATTTTGCAAGGTTGAGGTCCTACATAGTGGGACTTGTTAAATTCTGCTCTCCTTTGGTTTCTTATGGCACAGCAGTTTTGTTTTCTTCAACTTTGCGGGGTTGGGGTCTTGCCAAACCGGTACGGAGTTGTTTTACACTTCATAGTGTTCAAGTCCACGCACCCTGGTGGAGCTTGCGATTACATGCGTTCATATTGATGGAAGTAGTGCAATACCATAGTTTCATTCCTTATTACCGTTTGTTTATTGTTTATTGTTTACATTTTGCAAGTAGAATGTTTAAGTATGTATTCATCATTCTTATCACGGAAGCTCCATGAAGGTTAGCATATATTTTCTCCTTCTCTTAAATTTTCCTCCCAATTTATTCCAGGGCTCACGCACCATGTACATGCAATATCATCTACTAAACTCCATTTCATTTTTCTAGCATTTCAAATCCCAATCCTTTTTCGTTTGTGACGAAGTGGAAATCTAGCGCTTGAATTGAATAAAGAATTCTTTAGCCTTCACACCTTGCCCTCGATAATATTCCCAACTTTCCCGGGAATGAGTACCGCCTATCCGTCTGGAATCAGTTACAATGTCTTTCCTTGAAGAAACTGATGTCAAGCTTTTGCCTTTAAGGAAGTTCTTGTAGAAAGGAAGCTATGAGTAGGTGTAGAAAGGGATAAGTATGATACAACTTGATAAATAAGATTTAACAAAGTGCACACCATTGGCGGGGAATTATCCATGCTACAATACGGTGACATAGCACCGTCGGTTAAAAAATGTTCGAGGTTGGAATGTAAATACTGGGTAGTTCTAGGACATGTTATTGCACTTTCGCGAGGTTGGAATCTCATAATTGGGCTGTGATTCTTTAGTTTTCATCATTGTGGAGTAATTTTTGATACCATAGTTTCATTTGTATCCGTTCTTTATTGTTTACTATTTATAGTTTGCAAATAGAATGTTAAGTATTTATTCATCACTCCTATGTTGCATACTTTCCATAGATCTTGGCATATCTTTAGCTACTCTTAAATGTTTCTCCATTTTTTTCTCAAACTTTTGAACCATATGCAATTTTTCTGCGATTCATTTGCCACAGCTTTCTGCAGCATCCTGCGTCATGTCCTTTACCTTGTGTGGCGAAGTGGATATCTAGTACCTCAATTAGACTTGGAAATAAACATCCTTCCCACCATTCCCTTGATTATATTCCCACCTTGCCAGGGAATGAGTAGCTACATGCTGAAATGTTCTTGTAGAAGAAAAATATGTGGAGATGGTGCTAGCAAGAGTAATTTTATGTGGATTTTGATGCAATATTCAAATCTCTATGTAAGCTCCGCGTGAAACATTGCCAACATAATGAATGTTTTCAAATGCATTACACCATTTACATCTGAATGAAGAGCCAGTATATTTGGAAATTCCGATTGACGTATTTACAAAAATAATTACCCTGCTCAAAATAAGGTGGAAAATTGCATGTGCAATTACAATCTCCACTTTCTTTTGTTTAAGATAAAGCAATGTACAAAACACTTATTGACCATGTATGGTCAAGTGTGCCCATATCACAATACAACCCTTTTATCTTATGCACACATACTGGTCGACCATGATACAATTTGTCTTCTACTTGAATTATGCAATATACATGAAACATATTACAAAATCATATTTCCATGTCTTGGAGCATGTTGGATGCTTTGTTGCACAAAACCAAATCCCATTCGACTAGGATCATCCAAGGTGCTTAGCTCTATTTTTTGTCTTGTAAAATATTTTGGCCAGGAAAAATTCTATACAACCACAACCATGGATAAAAACAAAGTTTCATGTTTCTAACTCTGTTTTATTCTATTCTTTGATTCTCATTTCTTGTATGTACATATTACTTGTTTTCCTACATACCAACTTACATTCATGTTCATTGTATTTTGTGGATTTACATTAAGAACAAACAATATTCCATTGTTTTTGTATTTTATTTATTAATACAATACACTTATTCTATTTACTTTACCTAATTTGTTGTATGTATATACTACATATATTCTTACATAATAACTTATCTTCATGTCAAATTGTGACTACGTGTTGCTACATTGAAATAAATAAATTGCATTTATTTTTTTATGTCTTTCTTGCAACATGACTTTCATCCATTGTATTTTCCTTTGTTTGCTACATTGAAAGAAGTTGATTAGTTGGACAAGAGGATAGTGTCTCTGCGATATTGAAGGGAAGGCTGAGAATTACAATCTTGAAAAGGTATGCAATAGTGATAGTAAATCAAAGCACACAAAGCAGTAGGAATTGGATAAAATGTTAGACTAGAAAATGATGATTTGGCAACAATGGGCCTTTGTTTAGACTTGCTGAAATTTCCCTCCCTTTTCCATTTTCCCGCTCTCTATTATCCATTTTTTCCCCTCTTCTATACTTAACTTAGATTCCCCTTTCTTTTCCCCCTCTACTTTCCCTTTCTTGTTACTTTACTTAGTCATTTTAAAATATTAGGTGCATGGGTTAGTGATCTCATGGGTTACATTTCACATAGCTTTATGCTGAAGTTTGCGATGAGCCAGCTTCCTCATTCCATACTGCTGCTTTTTAAATCATGGGTTCACAGTGGCGGGCTCAAAGTGCTTGCCTTTCTATTGTTTTGTCACGCAAATAGCACCCAAAGTTAGATATACAATTGTGTGATCGAGACTCTTCGGGCTGTGAGGGCTCAATATTCTTGATTCTGTTAGTATGTGACCTACAAACAATTCCTAGAGTTCTACAATATACAAATTGACCACCGGACTCCCCATCATGCCTTGTTCCATGTTACACATTTTTCAGTCAAAAAATTTGAGGCATATAATTTGATTGTTGGGTCCTCATGTTTCCTAAATATCTCTTGAGATCTTATTTCGTATTCCATATCCTTCGATCCTGTATGTGACATAACAATTATGAACAATATACAATGCATATGTTTATTTATCCATTCTGATGTTCATGTACACATACTTGCATCATAAAAAAGTTGAATGAGTGACGTGGGCAAATGATCAATCATGGCATCATGAGATAAACGGGGCTAAGGTAAAGATTCATACATTGTGCTCGTGCTATGTTTACCAAACGAGTAGGTGGATCAAATATTGGACTAGAAAATGATGATTTGGCAACAATGGGCTTTTGTTGAGACTTCCCACTTCTGAAAATTCCCTTCCCTTTTCTATTTTCCCACTCTCTATCCCTTTTTTCCCTCTTCTATACTTAGCAATTCCCTTTTATTTCTCCTCTACTTTCCCTTTCTGTTTACTTTACTTAGTCATTTTTCAAAATGTCTAGGTGTGCAGGTTCACGTTATCACGAAGATTTACATTTCTACGCGTACTTCTATATCCGCGAGTCCGATCGACCACTTCCTCGTGCATAATTAGCCACTTTTTTCGATCACGGGTTTCAATCAGGTTGGCGGGCTCAAAATTATTAACTTCTATTGTTTTATCCTCCGAGCCATCACTTTCGGGTTGGAGTACTAGGCTCTGACTAGCGAGACTCTGTTTGTGAGGCTCAATATTATTATATATTGTTCCGACTGAAAACATCTCGAGTTACGTGATGTCTCTGATTGATGGCGAACTCCCTATCATGCCTTGATTACGTATTTTGTTGCTCAAAATTTTGAGACATACAATTTGTTAGTTAGTTCCTCCGTCTCTAGTATCCCCTTGACACCTATTTCATACTCCATCCCTTCAAGCATGCTTATCGAACAATTATAAACAATATACAATGCATGTATGCTTATTTAGTCATTCTAATGTTCGTATTACGTAATAGCACATCGAGAAAAAAATTGGCCAGTGACATGGGCATGAGGTAGTCAATCATCGCAAACATCAATAGAATGATAAGGCCAAAGGTAAATATTCATACATTATGTTCTTGCTATGTTTAGAAAAAAAATATCTTGAGTTATTTATTCATCTATGCCATGATAAATATGTTGATGTCATCTAACACATGCTTTGTAGTTCACAAAAAGAGTATCAATGGTATAAGTGAAATTCCCAACATAGTGCAAACTCCACAGACTAAGAGGTATGGTTACAAAACTCTGACCCGCATACTTCATCCAAATTGTGCATCTACTTGTACATTTATTCTAGGAAAAAATGTACCTGGCGCCGGTCATTGCGCATGTTCCAAAAAGTATGTTAGGTCTAAACCCATAACGCCAACACTACTTTCGGTAAGAAGTCTTGAACAATTTGCGGGCTTTGAACCAATTATTCTTCGGGGACATAATAATTAAATTAATATAACACCTATAGACAAAGGAAAACAAAACTAAGATGCATTATCATTACTGGCATAGCGGAACAATGAAACCATGATGACAATCATTGACTATCCCTACCCAACTTGTCTAGAAACATGAAGAAAAAGATCTTGCTTGCCAGGTAATGGGGCATCCATTACAAATTTTAATATATTAGCAGCTTGATTATATAGCGTAGTGAGTGATTATTGAATCATATTATATTGCTCAATGAGTATTGTGGAAGTATTTCCCAGGTTGCCGGAATATCGTTTTATCCCGGACACAACAATCAACCAACTTGCACATAGAAACGACACTTACTGATGAGAACTGTTGGTGCAAATTTATCACACTTTCCTTGAAAACCGAGGATGATTTTAAGGATGGAATTTATTTTAAAATGTAGAAACCCAACCCAGCAGATGTAGCCAGTCCCTTCATATGCCATCTATAAATGTTTGGCGATATTTTGTAAAATATTGTTTCTAAGGATTTTTATATGGTTGTATAAAATTTTGAAAGGTGATTTTTAAGGTAAAATAATTTTATCCTATAGAATTTGACGAATAATTTTTAGAATAGCGAATATTTTTTGGGAAAAACCAACTTGGAAAATTAGCGCTGACGAACTTTAGCCCCTAAAATCCATCCACAGGAGAAAACTTGAAACAAGTAACACATTCTCCATATAAGATGGAGATTCATGCTTGGAATAGGGCGATAGTATTTGCCATGTATCTAGTTTTGTGATTTAATTTCACATGCTCATATATGGAGTTATGTTGCACAACTATTACCTTTGTTCCGTATTTGCAACTATAATTGTTATTACTACTATTCAAATTTATTTTCCTCAATGGAACAACAATTGCATAAAGGAAATTCCACTTATGCTCTTCAAGAATATATAACAAAGAAAAGAGATGTAAAATAAAGGATATTTCGCACAACCCAAAAAAAAGATTTTGCTGATAGAGTTGTGAACATACATAGTACATGATTTCAAGAAACTAACTAGCTCGACAGTACGTATACATCTATAGTTCCATCCACACTTTGCTCATAAAAGTACCTTTAGTCGATTTTTTGTGCATCTTTGTTATACATTTGTATATTATATTGTTGAATATATTAACTTTTTAATAGCCATTATTGCGGTTGGGGGTCGTTTGATTTTTAACGATGCATCTTTCATTACTCTGAACTTTGTATTGCCATTTCAGCTCTCCTGCGCTTCTACCTCTTATTTCATATAAATGATGGCTGGCATTGATTGCACGTGATGCAGTAAAAAATGCCCTTCCATATATAGACATTGGCTCAATGCTTCCATACGAACCCTCAAAAAAATTGTACATTGGCTGAATTAGACAATATATTAAAAGAAATATGTAGCTGCATTGGAAGGTTTCATATGAAGTGCCTAGGAAAAAAAGAAAATAGTGTCATATTCGCGACTTTAACATCTGTTGGGGTCCTATAATCGCTGCGATAACTTGATTCTTAGGTTGTTTGTTGGTGTTCTCAGTAAAGACTATGACTTGCTTTCGTTTGATTCCATTTCCCCCCTCCATCCATTTCACCCAATCCTCCATCCTGCACTTCCTTCATGCCCTTGCCCTCCATTTTTTCACCCCCCTCCATCATTTCGTCCCTACATTGTGCATAAATAAGCTTAGGATAAAAAACATTAGGTTAGTAATAAATGTTTCGAGACATTTTTTAACACTAATTAGCATAATAATGTTAAAATTAATTAGAATCCCTACATGCATAAATAAGCTTAGGATAAAAAAAACATTAGGTTAGTAATAAATGTTTCGAGACATTTTTTAACACTAATTAGCATAATAATGTTAAAATTAATTAAATTAGTGTAGTTACATTAATAAACTAGGTTAGTCTTGTTAATAATAAATTAATTATTAATTAATTAATAATTAGTAATTAAGTTAGTTTGTTTAAGTTAGTAATTAGGTTAGTGTTTTATTAATCAAACATTAATTAAAAATTAAATAAAACAATAAAACAAATAAAAATACATATAAATTAAAAACAATTAAAAAATAAAACAATATTAAACATAAATCAAATTAAAATAAACATATAATAAAACAAAACAATATAAAAAAAATAAAACATAAATTAAATAAAACAAAATACAATAAACATAAAACAAATAATAAATAAAAAGAAAAATAAAATTAAAAAAATAAAATAAAAAAGCGAAACAAATTAAAAAATAAAAATTATATCCTAAGTTCTACCCACCCATATTTCCCCCATAACTCGGACCCCCCCAATTACGTCACTCAACCAAAAGGGGGTCCGAGTAAGTGGTTTACCAAAGGAAAGGTGTCACCATATGGTGAACTCAGATCCCCCTTCCAATACCACTTACCACTCCAAGGGGGTCCGAAAACCACCTTTCCTCCTCTAAAACCGCCCTCCCAAAAATAAAAACCATTTTTTGGCACAGTTCAACACTTTGTCTTCCGAGAGAGATTCTGGGAAAATGAGAATGCATTTTTAAAATCAGAGAGAGGTTTTTGTTAAACACGGGCTGAAGAACAAAAAACTCTCTCATAATTTACACAAGTGTCAGCAGTGGGGAGAATAGAAGTCATCTCTGAGCCCTATTTTTCAGGCTTCCATTTTTTCCTATTTTGGTCATGATTTTGTGGGAGTTGTTTCAGCGATCTGGAGATAAATTTGGAAAAACCAAAAGAGGTTTTTGTTCAACACAGGCTCATATACAAAAACCTCCCCCCGTGTTTACACAGACATCTCATAGTGGGAGAAAATGACACTTCTGTTGACCCTATTTTTTCAAAAGTTTGGGAAGCAATGAACTTACAGGTTGCAGAGTTCGTAGGCACAGTTTCAACATCACTCCAGATGTCATATGATATGATACACCTATCAACATAGAATTAACATGCACCCAATCATCTCCAGATATTCAGGCACAAATTTTTTAGAAACATCCACAAGAAGTGGTCAAAGATACTGTAAGTTTAGATTTTTCTGGAGTAATATCATAGTCATTGATGACCAAATCTTTGGAAATAAATTGTATAAATACTTCTGAATTCGAAGTATTTTGGGTTTATTGTTGATCATTTGATTCATGCCCCATAGGGGATACTTTTTAACTTTCCAAATAATCTACAAGAAATAAAGAGGTTTTATCTGCAGGATTCTTGTGTCTGACTCCTTGGTGATGTTTTTCCTCTCTGGGTAACTGTTTTATTACTCTGTAGATCCATTTAATGTATTCCTTGATCTAATCATTAAAAGAAAGTTTAAGAACAAAATATATACATCACATACTCTGTCTTTGGTTTTTTAGTGATCTACATGTTTTCATCTGAAGTTGAGTAAAGGAATTCTTAGTTGCTCCTCTGCTTGATGGACTTTCCCTTATTTTCCTCTCCTTCACTTTCATTTGATTCAATTAGATCCAAAAATCTTACTATCCTTCCTTGTGGATACAACCTTATAAAACCTGAGATAGATCCATATTCAGAAAGGCATACTGCATGGCCCAATGTAAATCCGAGTTTTCAATCTTCCAAATATACCAAATCCAAAAACAAACCTTATACTTCATAACTAGCCTAACATCCTCTTCAAACAAAGATATATCAAATAGAGAGATCCGTCTCTGAGTCTTGGAGGGCTAGATCCAGGACTCCAAGTGGTTTGATGTTACCTCAATGATTGCCTCCTCATCCTTAAGAAAATTACAGAGTGCTAACATAGTGGCGACCATACTGGGGAACTGTTCCTCAGAAAGCATAGCAAGTTCCATATCTGATTACTAATGGTGGATAGTGATCATACATAAGAAGGCTTAAATCATTCACCTGGCGAATCCAATCAGCTCCAAATCAGTTCCAATTCGAAGAATCCACTAGAGGAAGAACCTGAAATATGACCAAGCAATCTGGAAAGATCAGGTATTCAAGCCCAAACTATATTCAAGACATTTTTGGCTTTATCTATAATTACATTCTATCTTATTATGATCTTGGTCAAGAGTGTATTGTCTAATTTCACAATGATCATTTTCAACCTGTAGAACCTCAAAGGATTGAGCCCATCCCTGTAGCTCTGGTACTCAATCCAATACCTGTAGAAATCCCAGTTAGACATAAGCCTCATGTTTTATCTCTTATTCTTACTAAAATTATAGATAGTTATAAACCCCCTACTTTACCTCCTATACCCATAAAAGTCCTAGACATATACAAGCCTATGGTTTTGCCTCCTATTCTCCATGACCTCTGTTGGGGATCATAAATGTCCTATTTTCATCCACCTTTCCCTTCATTATTCTTCACATTTCATCGCCCCATTAACGTTTCATGATATCATTTTCATAAATAGATTTGGGTTTCACCTTATTATTTTCCACTTTATTCATTTTAGTTTTAAAAGGGAATTTGTGATTAAATGTTAGAAAATTGACATGTTTTCATATATATCTCAAAATTGTGTGAGCTTTGTAATGTGTAGGAATATGAGAAGGATTAATTCAAAAGGACTTCTCGAATACTTCCTCCACTATTTCAAGATTTGAGGAGATAATTGAAGCCCATTCCAAGGAGAAGATCATGGAGATTTGGTTGGAATATCTTTTCCAAGATGTATGAGAGATATGTGTGAGGATTTGAAGGGATTATATTTTGTAATAATAGGAAATAATTGAGAGAATAGTGGATCTGTAATTATGAGATGGTTATCTTATCTTCAAGGCTCTCATGTATAAAAGAGAGTGCTCTCTCTTCATGAGGGGGTAGTAATAACCGAGGAATAATTTGGTAGTCAGTTAGTAGTCATTGAGTAGTCCTTATGATTTTAAAGAGAAAGGGATTCTTAGCTTTGATTCATAAGTTTTGGTTTTCATGCTTTCATTATTCTATTATGAAGATTGATTTGGTTATTGTAATGTAAGACTACTTCATTTGCATGAGCTCACATATGTTGTTGTGTCATTCAACTCTTCACATGTTGTATTTGCTTTTCCTTCATGTAGTTCTCCATTCCTATATTAATTTCATTTACCCAATTTCCCATTCCTAGATTAATTTCATTTACGCAATTTTTCATTCATGGATTAATTTCATTTGCGCAATTTCTCATTCCTAGATTGATTTCAATTCCAAGTCGTGTTTTTCAATTTCCTGCATTAGATTAATGATTCAATTTTAGTTGTAGCTTAAACATTAGATTAGATTAGTTCTGCTTCAATCTTGCATATACTTTGCATGTGCTTCGTAAGTTTACAAACCTCAGATGGACAAATTAGATAGTTGGGCAAGTACTATAATGCAATTAATTCAACATTAGTTCAGTCCAATGGAACGAATGTTGTCCCCTTGTTATGATTGTTGTTCCCTTTACAGGAAGTGTTGTTCATTTGAATAGAACAATTGTCGTTCCCTTTACGATTGTTGTTCCTTCAGATGATGCA
>SNQJ01S0087040.1:65913-77910 GCA_010110895.2 Picea sitchensis | reverse complement strand
GTCATTATACTTATGATGAAGTTGACAGTACAATAATTTTACTTGAACAACTCTCCATTGATTTTTTTGTAGCTTTTCGATGCTTCTCTTATGCAAACACATCCTGGAAAGTATACCTATGACTCACTTTCTCTATTCCTTGATTGAAGAGTCTGTTCACCTGTCTAATTCGCTTCATAGTTACTGTTAAGACCATCAATGGGGCTTTGTTAAGACCAATTCTCTCTTCTGAAAATTGCCCTCCCCCTTTTTTTTCCCCTCTACTTTCCCTTTCTAGTTACTTAGTCATTTTTCAGAAAATGTCTAAGTGCGCGGGTTGGCAGATTCACGCATTTAGATTTACATTGATTCTTTTATATCATGAGTTCGATTGACCACTTCGTCATTCCATACTCAACAACTTTTTTGATCTCGGGTCCCCAGCCAGGCAGGATCAAAATTGCGCTTCCATTATTCCACCCCCTGCAAACAGTGCCCAGACTTCCCCGATATACAAATTGACAATCAAATTCCCCCTTCTTTTTCTCCTCTAGTTTCCCTTTTTGGTTACTTTGTCGTTTTTTCGAATATGTCTCATGATTTTATATCACGAGTCTAACCGACCGCTTCCCCATTCCATACTTGGCCACTTTTTCCATCATCGGTTCCCCGACAGGCTTGCTCAACATTGCACTTCCATTGTTCCATGACCTACAAACAACACCTGAAGTTCCGCAATATAAAAATTGACCTCTTAATTCCACCATCATGACTTGTTCCGTGTTACAAATTTTGCGGTCAAAATTTCAGAGACATACAATTTGACCATCGAGCCCTCACATCTCCTGAGTATAACTTGTGACCCTATTTTGAAGCCCGACCGATCGCATTCCATACTTGGCCATTTCTTGGAATCTCTTTCGTGGGTCGTTGGGTTGGCGGGTTCACGAAATGTACAATCCTTAATCTCTCTTTTCCATCCCCGCCACCTTCACACTTCTTTCTAGATATGCAATTATTAAGGTTTAATGCTAACATCTCATCATGCAGGAACCATAAATATTGTCATTAATGTGTGAAAGGCTCAAGGAGATCTCCCATTAATACGAATTAAACCAAGATTTATGAAGAGTTATATTATCCCTTCCGACTATTCATTTCAAACACCATGGAATCTCTTTCGCGCGTCATTGGGTTGGCGGATTCATGAAATCTCCAATCCGTAATAGCTCTTCGCCCTCCCCACCACCTTCATACTTTTTTCTAAGTATGCAATTAGTAAGCTTTAATGGTAACAACTCATTACATAGGAACCCTAGAAATTGTCATTAATCAGCGAAAGGCTCGAGGAGATCTCCCATTGATACACATTAAACCAAGACTTGTGGAGGGTTATATTATCCCTTCTGAGTGTTCATTTCAAACATCATTTGGAGAAAACTGACGTTCTCATCAACTTATGGCAGCAGTTCTATCTAGATACAGTAAACACCTTCGGGCATGATGACCATAACTTCCAGTGGTCGAGGGCATATTCTTACTACTCATCTCCTTTCGCCCAGAAGGAAGTAAGGAGATGGTCCCTTGGTGCACCAAGAGATATATTTGAAGCCAAAGAATTCCAAGGCAACCGCCCCTGCTTAGACAACCCCCCCTGCGTTTATTTGTTTTATAACCCTATAAACATGTATATCTTTTCCCCTTGTTTTTATTTGTTTTGTAACCCTATAAACGTGTATATCATGCATTCATTCTATATATCCATCGCTCGCTCCACATTTCAAGGATTTTGCAGAAAAGCACGAAATAATGGCTAGTGTAGATGTTGATGCAGTCGATTTCGAGCTGGAAGAAGATGATCTGATGGAAAACGATACACCGATGGATGATGGCAATGAATATGTTGTTCCCACTCCTGCACCCAAATTGAAATCCACCATAATGGGGGGCACTTCCCAACTTGGCGATGGTGGCCCTAACAAGACCAAAGGGAGGGGTTTCAGAAAAGAAACTGATGTTGAATGCAATAGCAGCTTTGCAGCTCAAGAGTTTGAGTCTCTCGACTCGGATGGGGGTCCTCACCCTCAAAGATGTATCATTTCCTTTGATTTTTATTGTTTTGGATTAGGGTTTGGATTTGTCCCATGTACAGGTTGTGTCCCTGAAGTCTTTGACTGTAAGAAGATGGTATCTTAATGTGTCGAGAGATATATTTCAAGCCAAAGAATTATTCAATTGCAGGACCACTCTCTTTTTCTCTTGAGATACAATTAACATCTTAGGGGGTGAGGGATAGAACCCCTAGTGGTTCAAGGAATTTTCCTACTACTTATCCTCTTCTGCCCAGAAAAAAGACATTTGGACCTATGGAATTGCTCGTGCAGGCTATGTCCCTGAAGTCTTTGACTGTAAGGAGGTGGTCTCTTGGTCCCCTTCCACCTAGAACGAAGTAATTTAGACCTCTGGAATTTCTCGTGCAAGTTGTGTCCCTGAAGTCTTTGACTATAAGGAGGTGGTCTCTCGGTGCCCCGAGAGACCTGTTTCAAGCCAAAGAATTATTCCATTGTAGAACCACTCTCCTGTTTCTTTTTCACCTCAGATCTTCCGCAAGATCTTGAGATTGTTGCAGCCAACATTGAACTTCAAAGGAGAAGATTGCAAGGAGTTCCCAAAAAATCATGATAATAAGTTTTGTATGCATGTTCAATAACTTGTCGATGTCTTCTGCATGTTGTCGCACTAGATGAACAACACATAATTGTATGGATGTTTTTTTTTTTTGTAACTCCTCTACCTGTATTTATGACAAGTATGTTTAATGCTTCAGTGCAAAGAACTCAGTCCAATGTCTATGGATATATATATTACCAACTATTTTTCTTATATATTTACTATTAAAAAAAATGTCTTGGAATATTGGTTGTGCTTATTTGCTGGATTTAACACCTCTTCTCGTTTGCATGGTTTGATAGTCTCATAATTCTTAAATATTGTATTGACTCAAGTAATTTGATCAAATATGAAGCATTGAACAATTATATGACAATTCATTGTGTCGATCACATGAGGCTTCTATGGAAACATAAATGAATTTCACACAGTTTCAAACCAACATTCAATTCCATTCGTAATGCAAATAGAACATAGGAACACTAATTCACGATGCAGGAGTTGGGGCCCCGCCCAAGAAGTTTCGTTCTCATCTCAACCTTTTTGAGCGAACGATCTCTTATTTCCCTCTCACTTCCTTGATTCCTTCACTCGAAAAGGAAACATATTATTGGTTGTCCATCACCTGGCCTCTATTTGAGCGCTTTTACTTTATTAATGAAATTACCAAATTTCTTCTTTGCAGATATTTTTTTTTTTTTTTTATATATGCTAGTTGAAATCAAATGGGGCTATGAAATCAACCACAATATTAAAATTCAAGTTCGTCGTTTTTATACTTATGGTCAAATTGACAGTACAATAAATTTATTTCTAGATATGCAATTATTAAGCTTTAATGCTAACAACTCATCATGCAAGAAGTTTAATACTTAAAATAATATTTCATGGCATTAAACAATGTATCAAAACCACAATTTCTCCCACATGTTGCAATAAAAACAAATCTTCAACAAAGCACTAGCTGACACACCCCGGTCGCCTGAAATGACCAATTGCACAATCTACGAAATCGACCTCCCTATTATTGAATCAACAAAGATGAATATTATGGGATCAAATAATTTTTTTTTGTGTGAGAATTGAATTGGAAAAATTTGTTACTTATTCTACTTTTTTTAAGGCCTTATCACAGTAAAAATGCAAACTTATCATAACCCACTGTTATCTACAAAAGCCAAACATCAATAGCGCCTGTAAATCAACTATACATAGTTATAGCCAAAAATCAAGTTATAGTTTATATTTTCATTTGCTCACACCCTTTTTAATGATACAAGTACAATATAAAACGAGTATGTGGACACACTATTGGACTAGAAAATGATTATTTTGCAACAATGGGGCTTCTTTGAGACCGATTCTTTCTTCCAAAAATTTTCCTCCCGTTTTCTATTTGTCCACTCTCTTTTATACCCTTATTTTCCCTCTTCTATACTTAACTGGAATCCCCTTTCTTTTTCCCCTCTACTTTATCTTTCTGGTTGCTTAGTCATTTTTCTGAGAATTTCTAAGTGCACAGGTTGGCAGACTCACGGGTTCACATTTCCACTCATGCTTTTATATCACGACTCTGACTGACCGCTTCCCCATTCCATACTTAGCCACTTTTTTTTACCGTGGATTCCCGGGCAGTCGGGCTCTAGATTGCACTTCCATTGTTCCATGACCTACAAACAACACCCAGACTTCCGCGATATACAAATTGACTTCCGGACTCCCACATCATCCCCTCTTCCATGTTACACATTTTTCACTCAAAAGTTCCGAGACAAAATGAGTATGTGGATAAACTATTGGACTAGAAAATGATGATTTTGCAACAATGGGGCTTCTTTAAGACCCATTCCCGCTTCCGGAAATTTCCCTCCCCTTTTGTATTTTCGAACTCTCTTTTATCCCCTTCTTTTCTCTCTTCTATACTTAATTGAAATCCCCTTTCTTTTTCCCCTCTACTTTCTCTTTCTGGTTACTTAGTCGTTTTTCTGAGAATGTCTAAGTGCGCAGGTTGGCAGACTCACGGGTTCACATTTCCACTCATTCTTTTATATCACACCTCTGACCGACCGCTTCCCCATTCCATACTTAGCCACTTTTTTGATCGTGGATTCCTAGGTAGGTAGGCTCTAGATTGCACTTCCATTGTTTCGTGACCTACAAACAACACCTGGACTTCCACGATATACAAATTGACTGCCAGATTGCCACATCATCCCCTCTTCCATGTTACACATTTTTCACTCAAAAGTTTTGAGACATACACTTTGACCGTCGAGCCCCCATGTCTCTTGAGGATCCCTTGTCACCCTATTTTGAAGCTCGTCTGACCACTTTCCATACTTAGCCATTTCTTGGAATATCTTTCACGGATTTTCGGGTTGGCGGGTTCATGAAATCTTCAATTCCTAATCGATGTTCCCTGTGCACTCCACCTTTGCACTTATTTCCTCACATATCTTGAGGATCCCTTGTCACCCTATTTTGAAGCCCGTATGACTGCTTTCAATACTTGGCCATTTCTTGGAATCTATTGTGTGGATCATCGGGTTGGCGGGTTCATGAAATCTCCAATTCCTAATCATTGTTCTGTGTGCCCACCACCTTCGCACTTCTTTCCAAGTATGCAATTAGTAAGGTTTAATGCTAACAACTCATCATGAAGCAACCTTAAATATTTTCATTAACGAGATAAAGGCTCGAGGAGACAGTCACACTGACTATCCCTACACAACTTGTCCAGAAACATGCAGAAAAGATCTTTCCAGGTAATCAGATATCTATTACAAATTTCAAAATATTAGCGAAAACGAGTCTGACTGAACGTTTCCCTATTCCATACTTAGCCACTTTTTTTATTGTGGGTTCCCGGACAAGTGGGCTCAAGAGTTTCGCGATATATAAATTGATTGTTGGACTACCCCATCATGCCCTCTTTCATGTTACGCATTTTGCACTCAAAACTTCTGAGACATACAGTTTGACTGTCGGGCCCTCACCTCTACTGAGTATCCCTTGTAATCCTATTTTGAAGCCCGAATGACTGCTTTCCATACTTAGTCATTTCTTAATCGCTCTTCCCTGTCCCTGCCACCTTCACACTTCTTTCTAAATATGAAATTAGTAAGCTTTAATGCTAACAACTCATCATGCAAGAAATGTAAAGATTGTCATTAATGAGTGAAAGGCTCGAGGAGATCTCCGATTAATACACATTAAACAAAGATTTGTGGAGGGTTATATTATCCCTCTCGAGTTTTCATTTCAAACATCATGAAATGTCTTTCGTGGGTCGTTGGGTTCATGAAATATCCAATCCTTAATTGCTCTTCATCGTATCTGCTACCTTCACACTTCTAAGTATGCAATTACTAAGATTTAATGCTAACAACTCATCATGCAGGAACCGTAGATATTGCCATTAATGAGCAAAAGGCTCGAGGAGATCTCCCATTCACACGCATTGGACCAAGATTTTCTAAGGGTTATATTATCCCTTCCCACTTATCATTTCAAACATCGTCTGGAGAAAACATACGTTCTCATCAACTTTTGGCAGCATCTCGACAACAGTTCTGTGGAGATACAATGAACATCTTTGGGCATGAGGACCAAAACTTTCAGTGGTTCAGGGCATATTCTTACTAGTCACCCCCTTCCATCGAGAACGAATTAATTTGGACCTCTAGAATTGCTCGTGCAGGTCGTGTCCCTGAAGTATTTGACTATAAGGAGGTGGTCTCTTGGTGTGCCGAGAGATATATTTCAAGACAAAGAATTATTCCACTGCGGGACCACTCTCCTATTTCTTTGTCACCTCAGGTCTTCCGCAAGATGTTGAGATTGTTGGAGCCAACATTGGCCTTCAGAGGAGAAGTCTGGAAGGAGTTCCTAAAAAATCATGATAACATGTTGGACCTCTTATCCGAGATCCTGAAAGACCCGAAAACAGTTCCTGAAGATATCACAAGGTTGCAGGTTAGTTCATTTAAAAATCCATTCCAGGAAATTTCCTAGTTGTTTACAAGAATAACGAGACAAGAATCCACAACAAGCATTTCCCACATGATTCTTTATATTTTGTATTCCAAATTCAAGGAAAAAGTCATTTTTTATTGGGGGAAGTTAATTTCCATTGAAATCTGTTCCCAATTGTCATGATTCAAACATGAGAAGAAATTTTATATGTCATCCTACTTGGTTTTCGTGATAGCGCATTGCTGTTTGTTTCCAAAACTCTCTGTTTCCAAGAAGGAAAACTGTGAATTCGACCCAGTAACCTTATGGTGCTAGGACTTGTGGAGGCACACAACCTCCTATTGTTTTTATGGGGTTTTTAATGAATTTGTCTAAGTTTTCAAATATTTGTTGTCAGGAAAGGATGCTCCACGGATGTCTGACCAGGCAACCAAGTTTTTGGACAGGAAGGGGACACTTGAACAAATGGAGAATTATAGTGTAATAAAGATTTTTGTCTCCAAGAAAAATATTTCTTTCCTTCCATGTCACATTACAGACAAAATGTTTGTTACATAAATAGCAAGGCAATACAACCACTGGTTGCATTTTTTCCATGAGAAGAGAAAAAAGCAGTTCATTCCTCTGGCTTGGAAAGTCGGGAACTTCGTGTTCAGGAACGTCAATAAGATTGATGAATTCGCAGGCCATTTCAACAACTTGAACCTAAGATATGCTGAAAGGCTAAGAGGGTTCGACCCTAATGGGATTTTTGTAGAACATTTAATAGCAGTTGGACTCAACAATTCTTTTATCCGTACACTCCTGAACGAATACAGAGAAAATGATGACAACACTCCTGCTCTTGACGCTAGCGACCTAGATCCATTTCAAAGAACCAATGAATTGTACAAACAATAGGGAAAAGGTCCTGGTGAGAAGAGTGTCCAATCCCTGACTACCACTCCCAAGAGTACGACATCCTGGAGCCTCGTTCCAACGACCCACCCCAGTAAGAAAGAAACCCACAATTCTTCAAATGGAGGAGGAGATAAGAACCCTCCTCGAGTTAAAATTGATAGTTCTCACAAGCTTCCCCTGAGGAAGAAGAGAAAAAACATTGTGGAACAAGCAAAAGAGCCCGTAACTGAAAGTGAAGACATGGAACTTGAGACTGATTTGGATAATGTATTTCACAATGTTTATCAACTTGAGGACGCGATCCACCATAATCCCCTAATTTAAATAGTTGAGACTGATATTTTTGACTAAGATGAATCCTTCGTGTTCCAGAGTGTTGTTTTTGACAGCGAATCTAAAAATTGAATTACTGAAAAGAGAGACATAAAAAATAAGAAAGGAAAATCTCGTTCAGAGATTAACCTTAGGAAGATGCAGCCGTCCCAAATCTTCCTATTTCACTGAGAAACCATAGATGCTCTTGATGATTACATTGGATGCATTGAGGCGGATAATGCCAGACTGAAGGACCGAATCATGGAATTGGAGGAAGCTTTGATTCCTATCCCATTGCTTGCCAGTCCTTTAGCAATAACTGTGCCTGCCACCCCTGCAGCCAAGTTAAAAGGATCCTCCAACCTCCTCACATCGTGTAGAGGCTATGTAGAGAAGAATATCAAGAAAACAATGGAGCTAATTACTCAAGAATGGGAAACATAAAAAAGTATAACTTCCTTTGGAACGAGGGCACATGCCTTGGAGGAACATTTGCAGGCAGATTTAAAAAATGAAGAAGGTTTCTATCTAGACACGGTCCTCCCTTTTGGCATCCATGTCACCAACATGAAAGATATGAGAAGAAGACAAGAAGATCTCCCCTCCCCAAACCGGATCAAACAATTAAATGCATGTTGGAAAGAGAAAGTTAAGAACCTACATCTCATTGTCCAATCATGTGAACAAGCCATATCAAAGAAAGAAGAATTATTCAGAAAGCTGACCAAAATAGACTTAGCTGGAAGTACTAACGAGGTCCAAGACCCCAACTTAATTGTCAACTCCTTGTCCTTAACCAAGCAAGACTTCGATGAAAAAGTTGATATTTTTAATGGGTTTTCTTTAGAAAAGTTTTACGACATCCTTGAATATGGTGAAGATGACGTGGACAACTAGCTAGTGGACTATTCAGTACAAAATGAAGAAATTGAACAAGATCTGTGTAATCTTTCTATCGATCTAAGGGAATTAGAAGGAGATCTTTTCAACATAAAAATCTGGCATGAGATCAACATGGCCCCCATGAGAACCTACATTGAAGAATGGCTCCAAAAGGCAATAAAAAAGCTCACGGATGAAGGGAAACAAGCGGATGGCACGATTCTAGTATTTGTCAACGAGAGCAATAAAAAGGCATAAGCAAGAAAATAGCAAAGGGGGATATAGATACCATCATAGTAAGTCTATAATGATCACATACTTCTTTCTTTATCAATCCAGTTATTCCACCTCTTTAAATAGAAATTTCTAACCAAAGATTGATAACTTCCAATTTCTTCTTTTCAAGTCTTTCTCTCTATTGTCGCCCACTTCTTCTTTCTATAGTCCTATTTTTTATACTTATTTATTTTATGGTCTGTGGGAACCCCAATCCCAGTATATATGACAAACGTATTTAAATTTTGATGAATATGCAAGACATTATTTTTTTTGATAAATTTCAAAGAAAACTACTTCGGGAACAATCTCGACAGTGCCTTGTAACCCTGTTTTCAGAATGCAAAGTTAGTTCTCTTTATGCATGTCGATCATCTACTTTTATTGTTATGTTCTTAGAAATTTTTATGTTGAACTATGCTGGATATAAGGAAATTGTGTTTATTTAATTTTAATGTTTAATGTGTGTGATTCCTAGTCCTATTTTCCAGGAACCTTTATTTCAAAAACAAAAACAAAAAAACATTTTCTATCGTTTTGTATTGCTTTAAGTCATTACGACATAAATTCTCTAAGTCCCACATTTGAACTATACACGCCCCAGGAAAAACTTAAAGAGTAGTACCACATCTATAAAAACACAGTAGTATTGATATCCTTGTTAGGTTTTCGTTTTAGTCCTAACAGATTCAAGGGTCAACAGACTTGTAAATACATCTGCAAGAATATCCGCAGAAATAGAAACCTTCGAAATTTTTTATCATTGCCAAAAAAACAATCAACTGGATAGACATGTTACAAATATACCAGTTGGTACTATACTGAGATGCCCATTTGGTACTATACCAATATGCCCTCTTCCTGAATAGAAATTACAGATCAACCTCTGCAAAGTGGGCTTGCTCCTCATGGACACAAGTTTTAGGAAAATGACATCTTCCTCTGTCTAGACACCTTCTTTTCACACAGTTTAAATTAACTTCAACGAGATGAAAACTCGTGAAAATAAAAAATCATGTTAGGTGTGTGTTAATATATAGAAAAAACTAGCAAACACAGAGGTCACACAAGAAGATCAAAGAATCTTCAACACTGGACACATTTTCAAAAAAAAAAATATTTGTTTCTTTGCCACCGCATATAACTTTATTTATCCTAACACATATAGAGATAGACAAGCCATATGATCTATTTAATAGAATGAAATGGATGTTGTTTCCTTTGTCCATGGGAAAAATTAAAGAAGTGACTATGAAAATTGTACTTAACCCTAAACATTGGGATGAAAGTTAGTTGGAAGTATACACAAATCATTATTAATGAATTTCATAAATACATTAAAGAGATGAAACATACAAGGAAGGAATGAAAATTTCGAACATGGCAAGTCAAACTCCAACAATATATCAAGTTACACGTGATGGGAATATCTATGCTTTTTAGTAGCTATTTGTTGTACTATTGGTAATAGGAAAAATTACAGAATCTTATTGAGAAAATACAAGCAAGATGGATTATGCAAAACATAGTATAATTAGAATGAGAATACTTTCAAAAACTAAATGGTTTCAATGCCAGAATTGCAGTTAACATGTTGAGTGCAAATTTATTGTGTTTTTCAATGTGTAATATTGTTTTATTGAATTTTGTATTTTTTTTTTAAATTAACTTGTTTTCCTATACAACTATTGATAGATGAATTGAACCTCTTTCTACAAGAATTTAAGAGGCTCTTTGATCCATAATTAAAAATGCACGATAAAGTTTTTTTTCCCTGTCCAGTACTTCCATTTAAATAAAAGATACTCTATTGCGACATCTGCAGCTTTCGCTCCTTACATTTTACATGCAAGAATAATTTGTGATATGGTATCAGTTTCAAGTAGGACATAGTTTTGTGGCCACTAGCCCTCTAACAAAGAAAACAAATCAGTGGACATATACAACATGGAAACTTAGGTGTTGACGTCATGGTCCTATTTAATATTGTGCATATATTATAGCTTGTCATATTTGAGAGTATGCTTGCATATAAAAATGTTAAGTCATATATTTTTTGTCTATTTCTTATTGTTTTGAGAAAAATTTGTGAGCCAAAAAGACCCTTCAAATTGGAACATGGTTTACATTTGGGCCATAAAAATACTATTAAAATAAAATAATATGAATAATATTGAAATAAATATAAACAAATTCTCTTTAAACTTAAACCTGACTTTGTCGAGCTCCAAGTATATTCCATAGCTAATAATGTTTTTCCCATAGTTAATGTGTTTCTATCGCTTGATAATTATCAGACTAAATGTTGTTGTGTGAGGGATAAAATTATTTTCTCCCTTTCTTTTCCCTATTCTATACTTACCCGTTTTTCCCTTTTCTTCTTCCCCTCTATTATCCCTTTCTGGTTCTATACTTAGTCGCATTTCTATGAACGTGAGATCCCGGGTTTGCGGACTGACAGATCCTTATCTCCATCTATATCCTCACATCACAAGTCCGACCGACCGTCGTCCCTTTCCATACTTAGCCAATTTTATGACTGTGGGTTCCCAGGTTAGCGCTATCGAACTCTCATGCCCCATGTTCTGTGATATACATCTTGCACCCAAAACTTTCGTGATCTACAATTTGACCCCGGACTCCTCGAAGTCGCAAGCTTCACTCTACCCGGGTTCACAAAAGTTTCAAAGAATTTATCGCTCCTTTCCATCCCTGCCACCTTCGTGCCCTTCTCAATGCACATTAATTATTCTTTTATTAGTGACAAATCACCACACAGGTTCGAAAACATTGACATTAATAAGTGAAAAGCTCGAGGACATCTCCCATTAAAACGTATTAAACAATGATTTACGTGAGATTATATTATCAGATAACTTCTTTACATTTTACATTTTACATTTCATATTACTTTATGGGAAGAATCCATTTCATATTAATTACTTTATTCCTGCCATGTATTTGTGGGTAGATTGTTTTTCAATAATTGTAAATTAAGAT
>SNQJ01S0087040.1:40070-65903 GCA_010110895.2 Picea sitchensis | reverse complement strand
CTTCTGACCTAGTTGTTAGACGTAAAGCGAGATGATGATATTACTTGCTTCTGACCTAGTTGTTAGACGTAAAGCAAGATGTGACTGACACTGAGCTACCATCTTAACCGTTGTGACATTGAGCTAGTGTAGTACTGTGTGTTAGCGTCGGAAGTCACTACTGGATTTCTTGCAGGAGCAGAGCCCGACACCCATCAGTTTAATGTCACAATTTGTTTATAAAGGGATGATCAAATGGAGATAAAGGCTCGAGGGGATATCACTCTAACTCAGGGACTATATCTGATACATAAAGAACAAAGGAGGTCTGGAATCCTAACTTCAGCCAACGGGTTGATAAAAGGGTGAGCAGGTGGAAGACTTGGTAGGGAGAGTGAACAGACAGTTGTGGGCAACATGCTTCCAGTAGTTTGCAGAGGAAAGACTCTGAATGCAAGATCCTCTTGGTTCAGGGTCTCAAGAAACTGAAAGGGGACTTGACTGGATCCTCCAATTCCAAGTCACTCAGCGTTAATAAAATCACAAGAACTGATTAGAAACTTTGTAACTGCTACAGTGATCCATTACAACATCATCCTATAACAACTACAACTCGACTGGATCCTCCAATTCCGAACTGTTCTAACACAACATAACAAAGGCATATAAGAAGCCAGCATTCGTAAGGCAAGAAGTCTCAAAAGTCCATACATATCAGATTTACAGTGCTTTGTTAAAACTTTACAACTGGGAACTCTGCTCAACCATCGATACTTACAAAATGTGAGAAAACTCCTCTAAATACTTAGAGCAAAAACATAGAAGCCAATTCGAGACATCGCATTGAAGACATTACGTCTGCATGTTTACTGCACTTGCAGTCTCTGGACAGTTGTGAACTTCAGTTAGATGCAAACACACTCCCAAAGGACCTGTGAATGAATTGACAAGCTTAGAGTCATTTCTAGACTTTCCATTTATGGTGGGAAACGATGTCCAACCACCATCAACTGCTGCAATAACTGTTTCATTTGGATCGGGAAAGGCCACGGTCGACTCTGTACCTACTGGACATGGGGGCCTTCTCATTCTGCCATTTGGATTTGCTCGGAGAATTTATGGCAAGACTAGCGGGTAGATGTGGAGGCCGTCGTGATGATTGGAGGACTTGACGTGAAGTGGTGTATGGACGGTGATCAGGCAGGGGTGACTTGGCATGATTGGTGTGGATATGGGATGAGGAGAGGCCATGTGGATGGATGTGGCAGAGGGAAAGTGATAGGACAAATGCAAGTGGCAGAGTCCATGGGTTTCGAAGTGAATGAGCCAGGTGGAGGGAACACAGGGGCCGGGAAGAAACCGTGGTTGGCATGACACGGGGATCTGACGTGGTGCCAAGGGATAGGTGTGTGATGAGGCTTCGGGGTTTTGGGGTTTCGAGATTCATGAGTTCGAGATGCATGAACTCCTTGCCTCCAGGATCTCCGATATCCCGATGCGCGATGAGCCCCTCCTCCTAGGTGGTAACCCCTACTGGCTAGAACGCAATCCATATGACCTGTCTCCGTGTGTCCGTAGCCAAAACCCCCATCGGAGTTTCGACGTTCACGATGACACGATGTTTGTGTCCACGGGACTTGCAATTACCCGATTGCCAATGGCCCATGGCCGTTGACCTGTCAACGGTCTGCTCCTCGTCGCGAAATCCTGCCACCTGTCCTCCACGATTGACAGTTGTTCCCCGCCGATCGGGAAATCACGTATCGCGATTCTGCGATGCACAAATCTCTCGCTCCCAGAATCTACGACATCCCGATTCCCGATGAAGCCCTCCTGTGGATCTTTCATCGCTCCTCATGTCCATGATCAGGCTCACTTACTTGACTCGGGCCCCTAGCATATTTATTCTGTGTGCTGCGCTTGGGCACTTATCGCGTAGTCCTGCAGACCCGCGTACCTTTGTTCCCCGATACCATAATTGTTTCGAACATTAGGCTTCGTGGGGGATAGATTCGTCCCTGTGATGCTCTAAGGACTCATTTTTCAGTTCCAGTGCCTCGCTGTTGGGCTATGGAGTCATTATTAGGCTGCAAAAATTAAAACAGAAACAAACTAAGAAACAAAAGAACAATATTTACAAACAAAGGAGCCATCGGAGGCTCAGAAAAAACATTTCTTCAGGAAGTGCCCATTCACTGGGCTGCTGAAAACTTCCTCACCCTCCAAATATCGCAACCTATATGTGTTATTTGAGAAGGTCTCGGAGATTTTAAAAGGCCCGATCCACAGGGCTTCAAATTTGCTGTGTTTGCCCTTATCTTGTTTAGGAGCATCCCATTTCAGCACCAGGTCTCCTATCTGGAGCTGCTCCTTCTTGGCCTTCTTATCGAAGACTTGCTTGATCTTTTGCTGATGGTCCCGAATTCTGTCCACTATTTTCTCCCTAGCCTGCTGGACCTCTACTAGCTGGTGAATCCTTCTGATCATGTCATTGGGCTCTTCTTGATAATCCTGGAGGAATTTCACTACAGGATGGGCCAGCTGAGAAGGGAAGACAACTTCAGCTCCATAGACTAACTGGAATGGGGAGAGACCTGTAGATCTCTTTGTAGTCACCTGATCAACCCATATGGCAAATTTTAGCTTTGAATTCCAAGCCCTTTTGTTGTCTTCCAACAACCTTTTGATGATCCTTATCAAGCTTTTGTTGGAGGATTCCGCTAGACTGTTGCCCTGTGGATAATATGGAGTGGAGTGAATCAATTTGATCTCGAACTGCTCATAGAACTTGGCTAGTGGTTTAGACCTAAAAGCGGCTGCATTATTAGTGACAATCTTGTTTGGGCAGCCGAACCTTATGATGAGGTCTTCCAAGAATCCAATGATTACCTTGTGGGAAGCACTCCTGGTGGGGATAGCTTCAATCCACTTGGTAAAGAAATTTGTAGCAGTCAGGATCCACCTGTGCTGCCCACTGGAGGGAGGGTGAATTTCTCCAATGAAATCTAGGCTCCAATGAAATCTAGGCCCCACTGCTAGAAAGGCCTTGAAACCACCACCGGTTTCAATGACAGAGACCTGAGTTGTTGCTTTCCTGCAAATTTTTGACATTTGATGCAGGCTCTGACCCTTTTGCAGACATCAGTGAACACGGTAGGCCAGTAGTATCCAGCCCTGAGGATTTTGTGGGTTGTGGCTCTCCAGAAATGGTGCCCTCCACACAGGCCGCTGTGAAATTTAGCCACGATCATCTCGGCCTCTGGTGGACTCATGCATATTAAAAGCACCCCCAGGGGGTCTTTCCAATATAACACTTGATCGATCAGGCAGTACCTAACTGCTTTGAGCTTTAAAGCTCTTGCTTTTCTTTTTTGTAGGTCGTCTGGAGGCCGCAGCTCCTACAGAAAGTATATTACATCCTTATACCAAGGACATCGAGCCAATGGGGGCTCCCTTTGATGGTCTACATCCGGAAGTCAATGCTGCTGAATACCTGAGCATTCGCTAATGAAACTTATCCCCAACGCTTGGCAGTTTGCTTCAGCCAACAGCTTGGCTAAACCTTGCCCTTTGATCAATTTGGTTGGCTTTATTTCCAGGTCAAATTCTAGGATTTTGGCTATCCATTTACTCCTTTTCCCGTCTATGTCAGGCTGAATAAGAATGTCTTTAACAGCAGCTGAGGGGACATAGGCGATGATTTTTGACAGTAGGACATAGGCTCTAAAATCTTTGAGAGCTTTTACTAGAGCATAAGCCTACTTTTCCATAGTGTCATACCTGACTTCGGCATCCCTCAATGCACGACTTAAATAAGCAATAGGTTGCTCTAGCCCACTGTCATTTTTCTGTGATAGAACAAAAACCACTATGTCAGGTGAGGCAAAGGAGAAAATAAGGAAATCCTTTGAGTAGTCGGGACTGATAAGCACAGGAGATTCAGTCAGGGCCTTCTTGATTTGTTCAAAGGAATGTCGCGATTGAGGGGTCCACCTTACTTCATTCTCTTTCTTTAACGTGGTTGTTATAAGCTTTACCTCCTCAGCAAAGTTAGGCACAAACCTCCTCAAAAAATTGATTTTGTCGAGGAAAGATTGGACCTCCTTCCTGGACCTCAGGATTGATAAGACTTGTATCGCCTCAACTCTGCTGGGGTCAATCCTGACTCCTTCTACTAATACTATGTGGCCTAGTAACTTTCCCTCCTACAGGGCGGAAAGAGACTTCTTGGGGTTCAATGAAATGCCAAACTTTCTACATGTCAAGAAAACTTTTCTGAGATGGCAGCGGTGTTCTTTATAATATTTTGAAAACACTGTGATGTCATCCATATAAACGACCACAAATTTATCCTTTTCCCTAATGAAATCTATGTCCATGGCACGCTAGAATGTTGCCCCTACATTCATTAGTCCGAATGGCATCTTGGCATACATGAATGTGCCCGATGGAGTGGTGGATTTTGTCTTTTCCCTGTCCTCAGGAAGAACAGAGACCTGATTGTAGCCTGAGAAACCATCAACCATAGACATCCTGGAAGCTCCTATCACCCTCTGCAGTATATGTTCCATCTTTGGCAAGGGGTAGTTATCCTTCCGTGAGATTCTGTTCAGGTTTCTGAAGTCTACACAGAGTCGGATTTCTCCATTCTTTTTTATTACTAGTACCAAGTTAGCCACCCACTCTGAATATCTTAGTGGCACAATGATCTGAGCTTGAAGCAGCTTCCTCACTTCCCTCTCCATGATAGGTAGCAGCATGGGATTAATCTGTCTCAGCTTCTGCCTGAACGGCTTTGCCTCTTCCTTTAATGGAATTTTATGCTCGATGACAGAGGTGTCATAGGTTTTGAGGTCTTCGTAGGTCCAGGCAAACACATCAGCAAACTCCCTCAAAAGTCCAATTTTTTCGGACCTCTGTTCCTCTGTCAGACTCTTTGACAATTCGACAAAATTGGGCTCACCCTTGGTCCCAATAATGCACTGAATAGTACCAGTGTCCTCCTCTAAGACTTTTCCCTTTAACGATATGTCATTTCCATCAAAAAGTCTTTCCAAAGGAACTAGTCCTCTGGGAATGTGGTTGCTGGGTAGTTGTACAATGTCACGCCCTACAATCTTGTTCAGAAAATTACCCCCATCAAGCTCTTCCTCTGAGACGACATCTTGCTCAATGTGTATTTCTGAAAATTCCTCGACAGTCTCCACGAACCTCTTGACCTCGAGATCATCCTCGAATACCTTCCAATGTTTGACGTTGTTAGGTATGGAGGGCCTGTATTTTACCTCTACATCATATAGGAATTTGGGCGGCAAGGGTACCTTGAAAATGCTTGCTGATGTAGCCAAGGAATCTGCCACTGTATTTTCTTCTCTCGGGATGAAAGAAATGTTAAATGCTGAGAAGAAACTGTCAATAAGATCCCATACCTCATTTCTGTAACTCCTGAGTCGAAGATGCTTGGCCTGATAAGCACTTTTGATCTGCTGTACTACCAACTCGGCATCTCCAAATACTGCTAGCCCTTGAATTCCTATTTCCCTTGCGGCTCTTAATCCCAGAATAAGAGCTTCATACTCTGCAACATTGTTGGTAGCTTCGAATTCTAATTTGTATGACAGAGATGTGGTCTCCTGAGAAGGTGACACAAAAACCACTCCAGCTCCAGCACCTTCTCTGGAGGAGGCTCCATCAAAGAACATTTTCCAAACGGGGGTGACGGAGGGAGGAGGTTTAGGGGAAATGGTGGACTGCTTTCTGAGTTTAAGAGGAGGTTCGAGAGCATGAGTGAGTTGGAGCAGACTGGAACCTAAGTCGGTGTCCAAGGCAAAGATGGGATGGTTGGTGGGGTTGGCTTCATCACTGATTATGTAGGCCAGTTGGGCTTCCCTGTATAGTCTTCTATGCTCTCCTCCAAACACTGGGATAGTAGCATATGTGAGGTCCATATGAAAAGTTCCCCCTAGTCTTTTTATCCAAGATCTTGATAATAGCATACCGAACTTGGGGGGGACATCAACTACTACAATATCCATGACCAAACTCTTCATGGGAAATTGAAACAAGGTCACAACTAGGTCCTTAATAACTCCAAGACATTGAACTCTCTTGGAGTCGAAAGAATAGAGGTCATGATAGGCTCGGGTGACTTCTAGTACTAATTCTTCCATGACGGTTTTGGGCATGAGGTTGTGAGAGGCCCCTGAATCCATCAAGCAGTTGTGCAGAACTTTATCATGTACGTTCAGGGATGTGTAGAAGGGGGGGGGATGAGTCATCTCTATTTTCTACCATGGGGCCCAGGACAACTGCTGGCTTTTCATCTTGGAGGTTTATGGAGTCTGAGGGAAGGCATGAGGCTTCAAACTATAAAATTTTAGAGAAGCACCTTTTGAATTTGTCATTTTTTATCATCTCAGTGAGGGGCACAGGGATCCTGATCTTTTGGATCTCATGCTCGAAGTTAAAAGAAGATGTAGGCTTTGGAATTTCTTTTATTTCAGGAAAATGATTATGGACAACAGGAGAGAGGGGTTGGGCCTTCTTACCTCTGTGACCATCTGCTGCTGTGTTAGTAGGCCTTTCTGTTCTAGTGGACTGCTCAGGAATAGCAGGTGCTGTTGTCCTTTTGTTGGACCTCAGGTTGTACTTGCCTTGATTTCCACCAGCCTTTTCTCCCTTGCTCAATTCATTTAGCTGACTGTTCATGAGGGATTACTCGTATGCTGATTGAGTCAGATGAGGAAAAGGAGGAGTGTCTTCTAAGAAGTGGATTTCAGGATCCAACTCATTTGTCTCTCTCTCTTCCTCATCGGCCACCAAATGGTTTTGAAAAGGGGCCTGAATTTTCTGGTCTTCTCTGTCTCTTCCTCTCTCTCTTTGCATATTAGGGGGAGTGAAATTATTTGGCCTCCTGAAACCTCCTTTATTTTCGGCGAGCTGAGGGAATTTATATGCTTGCCTCCCCTCTACCTTCATTCTTTCCATTTCTGTAGACAGAGACTTCACCATTTTGGTCAGTTCATCTACTTGAGGGTGGGGCACCGATGGGCCAGAAGTTGAGGCTTCGGCTTTTCCTTTTCTCCTTCCCATGTCAGCCTCGTTCCTCAATCTATCGGCTGCTAACACATTGGATTCCACTTCTATGGATGCGTCTTGCATTTGAGCCAAGGAGGCAGCTCTTCTTTTTCTCAATAAAAGACAGAAATCGAGGCCAAATTCACTAGGATAGGACATCTTGGCCGAGGCTTCTGATGGGTTTATTTCATCAAGAATCTTAATGTACATTTTATTGAATCTTTTGGAGAAGTCAAAGACAGACTCTCCTTCCATCTTCTTCAAGGACCCAAATTCTGTCATGTAATACATGAAATCTTTCCTATCACCCCATTGCCTCAAGAAACCATTATCCAGGGCTTCAATCCCAGCAATAGATCCTGGAGCCAATCCTCTAAAACATTTCCTCACCTTGCCATCCAAGATCTAGATGAAGACCCTCATCCAGACATATTCATTTTCAATGTTGAGGTTATCTGCATAACTGTAGAAAGCATCCAGGTGTTCTTCGACAGTTATGCCTCCTTCCCCAGTGAACTTGGGCATATATTTCAAGTAGTCTCCAACAGGGAGAGGATTCATGGGATTAGGTAAGATCAAGGGAGCGTACCTAGCAGAAACTATGGCATCCATATCCTATTCAAAGGGGGATTATCACCAGCCATAGAAATATTAGGTGAAGGAGAGCTTGGAGGAGAAGGCGTTCACGAAGGTATTGCTGAGAATGAGCCTCTAATGGGAGTGGGGAACGAAAGGGGATTTAAGGAGAAGGCTAACGAGCTCAAGTCAGCAGGTGTTTCTCTCTGCACAGGAGTAGAAAATATAGGAGCGGGGAGATCTTCTGTGGTTCCAGCCCAACACCAAGGTATAGTTTCAGGGGAGGGGGAAGTGACAAAGTCTTGTCCCTCTGGTCCCGGACCAAAAGAGGAAAACTCAACAGGAACACTCCCAAAATTTAGGAAACGGGAAGTTGGTTCGGTGGTGGACGCTTCTTCTTAATAGGCCTTTCCCCTTCTGAGCATTGGTTCTTGGTCTATTTCGGGCGTAGCTAGAGCCAGCTGTAGGTGAGACCGCATATACCTGCCTCTGAAAGCCACAATTAACAGAGCAGGTTCTCCCCAGCGGAGTCGTCACAATGGAGTCACCAGGTGCAAATTAGCAATCTTCAAAGGCTCTGATAATCCGATGCACCTTCGGATTCAGAGGCTCAATGTTGTTCTGCCAAGGGAAAATATTCAATTCCATCCATGGCAACGACGCCAGAAATGTTAGCGTCGGAAGTCACTCCTGGATTGCTTGCAGGAGCAGAGCCTGACACCCATTAGTTTAATGTCATGATTTGATTATAAAGGGATGATCAAATGGAGATAAAGGCTCGAGGGGATATAACTCTAACTCAGGGAATGTATCTGATACGTAAAGAACAAAGGAGGTTTGGAATCCTAACATCATCCAATGGGTTGATAAAAGGGTGAGCAGGTGGAAGACTTGGTCGGGAGAGTGAACAAATAGTTCTGGGCAACAGGCTTCCAGCAGTTTGCAGAGGAAAGACTCTGAATGAAAGATCCTCTTGGTTCAGGGTCTCAAGGAACTGAAAGGGGACTTGACTAGATCCTCCAATTCCAAGTCAC
This sequence comes from Picea sitchensis, assembly GCA_010110895.2. Taxonomy (NCBI): domain Eukaryota; kingdom Viridiplantae; phylum Streptophyta; class Pinopsida; order Pinales; family Pinaceae; genus Picea; species Picea sitchensis. Next base: position 57,237 of record SNQJ01S0087040.1, on the reverse strand, counting down.
TCAGCATTAAGAAAATCATAAGAACTGATTAGAAGCTTTGTAACTGCTACAGTGATCCATTACAACATCATCCTATAACAACTACAACTCGACTGGATCCTCCAATTCCGAACTGTTCTAACACAGCATAACAAAGGCGTATAAGAAGCCACCATTCATAAGGCAAGAAGTCTCAAAAGTCCATACATATCAGATTTACAGTGCTTTGTTAAAACTTTACAATCGGGAGCTCTGCTCAACCATCGATACTTACAAAATGTGAGAAAACTCCTCTAAATACTTAGAGCAAAAACATAGAAGCCAATTCGAGACATCGCATTGAAGAGATTACGTCTGCATGTTTACTGCGCCTGCAGTATCTAGATATTCGTGAAATTCAGTTAGACGCAAATGCGCTCCCGAAGGACCTGTGAATGAATTGACAAGCTTATAGTCATTTCTGGTCTTTCCATTTATGGTGGGAAACGATGTCCAACCACCATCAACTGCTGCAATAATTGTTTCATTTGGATCCGAAAAGGCCACGGTCGACTCTGTACCTACAGGACATGGGGGCCTTCTCATTCTGTCGTTTGGATTTGCTCGGAGAATTTATGGCGAGACTAGCGGGTAGACGTGGAGGCCGTTGTGATGACTGGAGGACTTGACGTGAAGTGGTGTATGGACGGTGATCAGGCAGGGGTGACTTGGCATGCTCGGTGTGGATATGGGATGAGGAGAGGCCATGTGGATGGATGTGGTAGAGGGAAAGCGATAGGACAAATGCAAGTGGCAGAGTCCATGGGTTTTGAAGTGAATGAGCGAGGTGGAGGGAACACAGGGGCCGGGAAGAAACCGTGGTTGGCATGACACGGGGATCTGAAGTGGCGGAAAGGGATAGGTGTGTGATGAGGCTTTGGGGTTTTGTGGTTTTGAGATTCGTGAGTTCGAGATGCATGAACTCCTTGCCTCCAGGATCTCCGATATCCCGATCCGCGATGAGCCCCTCGTCCTAGGCGCTAACCCCTACCGGCTAGAACGCGATGCATATGACCTGTCTCCATGTGTTTGTAGCCAAACCCCCCATTGGAGTTTCAGCGTTCACGATGACACGATGTTTGTGTCCACGGGACTCGCGATTTCCCGATTGCCAATGGCTCATGGCCGTGGACCTGTCAACGGTCCGCTCCTCGTCGCGAAATCCTGCGACCTGTCGTCCACGATTGACAGTTGTTCCCCGCCGATGGGGAAATCGCGTATCACGATTCTGCGATGCACAAAACTCTCTCTCCTGGAATCTCCGACATCCCGATTCCCGATGAAGCCCTCCTCTAGAGCTTTTGTCGCTCCTCATGTCCATGATCAGGCTCACTTTCTTGACTGGGGCCCCTAACAGATTTCTTCTGTTTGCTGTGCTTGGGCACTTATCGCGCAGTCTTGCAGACCCGCGTACCTTTGTTCCCCGATACCATAATTTTTGCTAACATTAGGCTCCATGGGGGATAGAGTCGTCCTTGTGATTCTCTAAGGACTCATTTTGCAGTTCCAGTGCCTCGCTGTTGGGCTATGGAGTCATTATTAGGCCGCAAAAATTAAAACAGAAACGAACTAAGAAACAAAAGAACAATATTTACAAACAAAGGAGCCATCGGAGGCTCAGAAAAAAAATTTCTTCAGGAAGTGCCCATTCACTGGGCTGCTGAAAACTTCCTTACCCTCCAAATCTCGCAACCTGTATGTGTTATTTGAGAAGGTCTCGGAGATTTTAAAAGGCCCGATCCACAGGGATTCAAATTTGTTGTGTTTGCCCTTATCTTGTTTAGGAGCATCCCATTTCAGCACTAGGTCTCCTATCTGGAACTGCTCCTTCTTGGCCTTCTTATCGAAGACTTGCTTGATCTTTTGTTGATGGTCCCGAATTATGTCCACTATCTGCTCCCTAGCCTGCTGGACCTCTACTAGCTGGTGAATCCTTTTGATCATGTCATTGGGCTCTTCCTGATAATCCTGGAGGAATTTCACTACAGGATGGGCCAGCTGAGAAGGGAAGACAACTTCGACTCCGTAGACTAACTGGAAAGGGGAGAGACCTGTAGATCTCTTTGTAGTCACCCGATCAGCCCATAGGGCGAATTTCAGCTTTGAATTCCAAGCCCTTTTGTTGTCTTCCAACAACCTTTTGATGATCCTTATCAAGCTTTTGTTGGAGGATTTCGCTAGACCATTGCCCTGTGGATAATATGGAGTGGAGTGAATCAATTTGATCCCGAACTGCTCGTAGAACTTGGCTAGTGTTTCATACCTGAAAGCTGTTGCATTATCAGTGACAATCTTGTTTGGGCAGTCGAACCTTGTGATGAGGTCTTCCAAGAATCCAATGATTACCTTGTGGGAAGCACTCCTGGTGGGGATAGCTTCAATCCACTTGGTAAAGAAATCTGTAGCAGTCAGTATCCACCTGTGCTGCCCACTGGAGGCAGGGTGAATTTCTCCAATGAAATCTAGATCCCACTACTGGAAAGGCCCTGAAACCACCACCAGATTCAACGATAGAGACCTGAGCTGCTGCTTTCTTGCAAATTTTTGACATTTGATGTGGGCTTTGACCCTTTTTCAAACATCAGTGAACACGCTAGGCCAATAGTATCCAACCCTGAGGATTTTGTGGGTTGTGGCTCTCCAGAAATGGTGCCCTCCACACAGGACGCTGTGAAATTCAGCCACGATCATCTCGGCCTCTGGTGGACTCATGCATTTTAAAAGCACCCCTAGGGGGTATTTCCAATATAACACTTGATCGATCAGGCAGTACCTAACTGCTTTGAGCTTTAAAGCTCTTGCTTTGCTTTTTTGTAGGCCATCTGGAGGCCACAGCTCCTATAGAAAGTATATTACATCCTTATACCAAGGACATCGAGCCAATGGGGGCTTCCTTTGATGGTCTACGTCTGGCAGTCGATGCTACCGAATACCTGAGCATTCGTTGATGAAACTTATCCCCAACGCTTGGCAGTTTGCTTCAGCCAACAACTTGGCTAAACCTTGCCCTTTGATCAATTTGGTTGGCTTTATTTCCAGGTCAAATTCCAGGATTTTGGCTATCCATTTACTCCTTTTCCCATCTATGTCAGGCTGAATAAGAATGTCTTTAACAGCAGCCGAGTGGACATAGGCAATGATTTTTTACTATAGGACATAGGCTCTAAAAGATTTGAGAGCTTTTACTAGAGCATAAGCCTGCTTTTCCATAGTGTCATACTTGACTTCAGCATCCCTCAATGCACAACTGAAATAAGAAATAGGCTGCTCTATCCCACTGTCATTTGTTTGTAATAGAACAACAGCCACTGTGTCAGGTGAGGCAAAGGAGAAAATAAGGAAATCCTTTGAGTAGTCGGGACTGATAAGCACATGAGCTTTAGTTAGGGCCTTCTTGATTTGTTCAAAGGAATGCCGCGATTGAGGTGTCCACCTTACTTCATTCTCTTTCTTTAACATGGTTGTTATAAGCTTTACCTACTCAACAAAGTTAGGCACAAACCTCCTCAGAAAATTGATTTTGCCGAGGAAAGATTTGACCTCCTTCCTGGACCTCTGGATTGATAAGGCTTGTATCGCCTCAACTCTGCTGGGGTCAATCCTGACTCCTTCTATTGATACTATGTGGCCTAGTAACTTTCCCTCCTGCAGGGAGAAAAGAGACTTCTTGGGGTTCAATGAAATGCCAAACTTTCTACATTTCAAGAAAACTTTTCTGAGATGGCAACGATGTTCTTTATCAGATTTTTAAAACACTTTGATTTCATCCAGATAAACGACCACAAATTTATCCTTTTCCCCAACGAAAGCTATATCCATGGCACGCTGGAATGTCGCCCATGCATTCATTAGTCCGAATGGCATCTTGGCATACATGAATGTGCCCCATGGAGTGGTCAATGCTGTCTTTTCCTTGTCCTCAGGCAGAACAGAGACTTGATTGTAGCCAGAGAAACCATCAACCATAGACATCCTGAAAGCTCATGTCACCCTCTGTAGTATATGTTCCATCTTTGGCAAGGGGTAGTTATCCTTCCGTGAGCTTCTGTTCAGGTTTCTGAAGTCTACACAGAGTCAGATTTCTCCATTCTTTTTTCTTACTGGTACCAAGTTAGCTACCCACTCTGAATATCTTAGTGGCACAATGATCTGAGCTTGAAGCAACTTCCTCACTTCCCTCTCCATGATAGGCACCAGCATGGGATTAATCTGTCTCGGATTCTGCCTGAATAACTTTGCCTCTTCCTTTAATGGAATTTTATGCTCGATGACAGAGGTGTCATAGGTTTTGAGGTCTTCGTAGGTCCAGGCAAACACATCAGCAAACTCCCTCAAAAGTCCAATGTATTCGGACCTCTGCTCCTCTGTCAGACTCTTTGACAATTCGACAAACTTGGGCTCACCCTTGGTCCCAATGTTGCACTGAATAGTACCAGCGTCCTCCTCTGAGACTTTTCCCTTTAACGATATGTCATTTCCATCAAAAATTATTTCCAAAGGAACCAGTCCTCTAGGAATGTGGTTGTTGGGCAGCTGTACAATGTCACGCCCTGCAATCTTGTTCAGAAAATTACCCCCATCAAGCTCTTCCTCTGAGACGACATCTTGGTCAATGTGCATTGCTGAAAAATTCCTCTACAGTCTCCATGAACCTCTTGACCTTGAGATCATCCTTGAATACCTTCCAATGTTTGACGTTGCCAGGTATGGAGGGCCTGTATTTTACCTCTACATCATATCTGAATTTGGGCGGCAAGGGTACCTTGAAAATGCTTGCTGATGTAGCCAAGGAATATGCCACTGTGTTTTCTTCTCTCGGGATGAAAGAAATGTTAAATGCTGAGAAGAAACTGTCAAAAAGATCCCATACCTCATTTCTGTAACTCCTGAGTCAAGGATGCTTGGCCTGATAAGCGCTTCTAATCTGTTGTACTACCAACTTGGAATCTCCGAATATTGCTAGCTCTTGAATTCCTATTTCCCTTGCGGCTCCTAATCCCAGAATAAGAGCTTCATACTCCGCCACATTGTTGGTAGCTTTGAATTCTAATTTGTATGACAGAGATGTGGTCTCCTGAGCAGGTGACACAAAAACCACTCCAGCTCTAGCACCTTCTCTGGAGGAGGCTCCATCAAAGAACATTTTCCAAACGGGGGTGACGGAGGGAGGAGGTTTAGGGGAAATGGTGGGCTGCTTTCTGAGTTTAAGAGGAGGTTCAGGAGCATGAGTGAGTTGGAGCAGACTAGAACCTAAGTCAGTGTCCAAGGCAAAGATGGGATGGTTGGTGGTGTTGGCTTCATCACTGATTATGTAGGCTAGTTGGGCTTCCCTGTATAGTCTTCTATGCTCTCCTCCAAACACTGGGATAGTAGCATATGTGAGGTCCATCTGCAAAGTTCCCCCTAGTATTTTTATCCAAGATCTTGATAATAGTATACCAAAGTTGGGGGGGACATCAACTACTACAATATCCATGACCACACTCTTCATGGGCAATTGAAACAAGGTCACAACCAGGACCTTAATAACTCCAAGACACTGAACTCTCCTTGAGTCGAAAGAATAGAGGTCATGATAGGCTCGGGTGACTTCTAGTCCTAATTCTTCCATGTCGGTTTTGGGCATGAGGTTGTGAGAGGCCCCTGAATCCATCAAGTAGTTGTGCAAAACTTTATCATGTATGTTCAGGGATGTGTAGAAAGGGGGGGATGAGCCATCTCTATTTTCTACCATGGGGCCCAGGACAACTGTTGGCTTTTCATCTTGGAGGTTTATGGAGTTTGAGGGAAGGCATGAGGCTTCAGACTGTAAAAGTTCAGAGAAGCGCCTTTTCAATTCGTCATGTTTTATCAGCTCAGTGAGGGGCACAGGGATCCTGATCTTTTGGATCTCATGCTCGAAGTTAAAAGAAGATGTAGGCTTTGGAATTTATTTTATTTCAGGAACATGATTATGGACAAGGGGAGAGAGGGGTTGGGCCTTCTTACCTCTGTGACCATCTGCCATTGCGTTAGCAGGCCTTTCTGTTCTAGTGTACTGCTCAGGAATATCAGGTACTGCTGTCCTTTTGCTGGACCTCAGGTTGTACTTACGTTGACCGCCGCCAGCCTTTTCTCCCTTGCTCAATTCATTTAGCTGACTGTTCATGAGGGATTACTCGTATGTTGATTGAGTCAGATGAGGAAAAGGAGGAGTGTCTTCTAAGAAGTGGATTTCATGATCCAGCTCATCTGTCTCTCTCTCTTCCTCATCGGCCACCAAATGGTTTTGAAAAGGGGCCTGAATTTTCTGGTTTTCTCTGTCTCTTCCTCTCTCTCTTTGCATATTAGGGGGAGTGAAATTATTTGGCCTCCTGAAACCTCCTTTATTTTCGGTGAGCTGAGGGACTTTATATGCTTGCCTCCCCTCTACCTTCATTCTTTCCATTTCTGCAGACAGAGACTTCACCATTTTGGTCAGTTCATCTACTTGAGGGTGGGGCACCGATGGGCCAGAAGTTGAGGCTTCGGATTTTCCTTTTCTCCTTCCTGTGTCAGCCTCGTTCCTCAATCTATCGGCTGCTAACACATTGGATTCCACTTCTATGGCTGCATCTTGCATTTGAGCCAAGGAGGCGGCTCTTCTTTCTCTCAATAAAAGACAGAAATCGGGGCCAAACGCACTAGCATAGGACATCTTGGCCGAGGCTTCTGATGGATTTATTTCATCAGGAATCTTATTGTACATTTTATTGAATCTTTTGGAGAAGTCAAAGACAGACTCTCCTTCCATCTTCTTCAAGGACCCGAACTCTGTCATGTAATACATGAAATCTTTCCTATCACCCCATTGCCACAGGAAAGCATTATCCAGGGCTTCAATCCCAACAATAGATCCTGGAGCCAATCCTCTAAACCATTTCCTCACCTCGCCATCCAAGCTCTGGATGAAGACCCTCATCCAGACATCTTCATTTTCAATGTTGACATTATCTGCATAACTGTAAAAAGTAGCCAGGTGTTATTCGGCAGTTATGTCTCCTTCCCCAGTGAACTTGGGCATATATTTCAAGTAGTCTCCAGCAGGGAGAGGATTCATGGGATTAGGTAAGATCAAGGGAGCGTACCTAGCAACAACTATGGCGTCCATCCTATTCAAAGGGGGATTAGCACCAGCCATAGGAATATTAGGTGAAGGAGAGCTTGGAGGAGAAGGAGTTCGCAAAGGGATTGCTGAGAATGAGCCTCTAATGGGAGTGGGGAATGAAGGGGGATTTAAGGAGAAGGCTAACGTGCTCAAGTCAGCAGGTGTTTCTCTATGCATAGGAGTAGAAAAGATAGGAGTATGGAGATCTTCTATGGTTCGGGCCCAACGCCAAGGTACAGTTTCAGGGGAGGGGGAAGTGACAAAGTCTTGTCCCTCTGGTCTCGGACCAGAAGAGGAAAACTCAACAGGGATGATCAAATGGAGATAAAGGCTCGAGGGGATATCACTCTAACTCAGGGATTGTATCTAATACGTAAAGAACAAAGGAGGTCTGGAATCCTAACTTCATCCAACGGGTTGATAAAAGGGTGAGCAGGTGGAAGACTTGGTAGGGAGAGTGAACAGACAGCTGTGGGCAACAGGCTTCTAGCAGTTTGCAGAGGAAAGAATCTGAATGCAAGATCCTCTTGGTTCAGGGTCTCAAGAAACTGAAAGGGAACTTGACTGGATCCTCCAATTCCAAGTCACTCAGCGTTAAGAAAATCACAAGAACTGATTAGAAACTTTGTAACTGCTACAGTGATCCATTACAACATCATCCTATAACAACTACAACTCGACTGGATCCTCCAATTCCGAACTGTTCTGACACAGCATAACAAAGGCATATAAGAAGCGAGCATTCGTAAGGAAAGAATTCTCAAAAGTCCATACATATTAGATTTACAGTGCTTTGTTAAAACTTTACAACCGAGAGCTCTGCTCAACCACCGATACTTACAAAATGTGAGAAAACTCCTCTAAATACTTAGAGCAAAAACATAGAAGCCAATTCGAGACATCGCATTGAAGACATTACGTCTGCATGTTTACTGCGCCTGCAGTCTCTGGACAGTCGTGAACTTCAGTCAGATGCAAATGCGCTCCCAAAGGACCTGTGAATGAATTGACAAGCTTACAGTCATTTCTGGACTTTCCATTTATGGTGGGAAACGATGTCCAACCACCATCAACTGCTGCAATAACTGTTTCATTTGGATTGGGAAAGGCCACGGTCGACTCTGTAGCTACAAGACATGGGGGCCTTCTCATTCTGTCATTTGGATTTGCTCGGAGAATTTATGGCGAGACTAGTGGGTAGACATGGAGGTCGTCGTGATGACTAGAGGACTTGACGTGAAGTGGTGTATGGATGGTGATCATGCAAGGGTGACTTGGCATGCTCGGTGTAGATATGGGATGAGGAGAGGCCATGTGGATGGATGTGGCAGAGGGAAATCGATAGGACAAATGCAAGTGGCAGAGTCCATGGGTTTCGAAGTGAATGAGCCAGGTGGAGGGAACACAGGGGCTGGGAAGAAACCGTGGTTGGCATGACACGGGGATCTGACTAGGCGGCAAGGGATAGGTGTGTGATGAGGCTTCGGGGTTTCAGGATTGGCGAGTTCTAGATTCGCGAGCTCCTTGCCTCCAGGATCTCCGATATCCCGATGCGCGATGAGCCCCTCCTCCTGGGCGCTAACCCCTACCGGCTAGAACGCGATCCATATGACCTGTCTCCATGTGTCTGTAGCCAAACCCCCCATCGGAGTTTCGGCGTTCATGATGACACGATGTTTGTGTCCACGGGACTCACGATTCCCCGATTGCCAATGGCTCATGGCCATTGACCTGTCAACGGTCCACTCCTCGTCGCGAAAGCCTGCCACTTGTCCTCCACGATTGACAGTTGTTCCCCGCCGATCGGGAAATCGTGTATCGCGATTATGCAATGCACAAAACTCTCACTCCCGGAATCTCCGACATCCCAATTCCCGATGAAGCCCTCCTATGGAGCTTTCGTCGCTCCTCATGTCCATGATCAGGCTCGGTTGCTTGACTCGGTCCCCTAGCAGATTTCTTCTGTGTGCTGCGCTTGGGCACTTATCGCACAGTCCTGCAGACCCTCGTACCTTTGTTCCCCGATACCATAATTGTTGCTAACATTAGGCTCCATGGGGGATAGAGTCATCCCTGTGATGCTCTAAGGACTCATTTTGTAGTTCCAGTGCCTCGCTGTTGGGCTATGGAGTCATTATTAGGCCGCAAAAATTAAAATGGAAACGAACTAAGAAACAAAAGAACAATATTTACAAACAAAGGAGCCATCGGAGGCTCAGAAAAAACATTTCTTCAGGAAGTGACCATTCACTGGGCTGCTGAAAACTTCCTCACCCTCCAAATCTCGCAACCTGTATGTTTTATTTGAGAAGGTCTCAGAGATTTTAAAAGGCCCAATGCACAGGGCTTCAAATTTGCTGTGTTTTCCCTTATCTTGTTTAGGAGCATCCCATTTCATCACTAGGTCTCCTATCTGGAACTGCTCCTTCTTGGCCTTCTTATCGAAGACTTGCTTGTTCTTTTGCTGATGGTCCCGAATTCTATCCATTGTCTGCTCCCTAGCCTGCTAGACCTCTACTAGCTGGTGAATCCTTCTGATCATGTCATTAGGCTCTTCCTGATAATCTTGGAGGAATTTCGCTACAGGATGGGCCAGCTGAGAAGGGAAGACAACTTCGGCTCCATAGACTAACTGGAAAGGAGCGATACCTATAGATCTCTTTGTAGTCATCCGATCAACCCATAGGGTGAATTTTAGCTTTGAATTCCAAGCCCTTTTGTTGTCTTCCAACAACCTTTTGATGATCCTTATCAAGTTTTTGTTGGAGGATTCCACTAGACCGTTTCCCTGTGGATAATATGGAGTGGAGTGAATCAATTTGATCCTGAACTGCTCACAGAACATGGCTAGTGGTTCAGACCTGAAAGCGACTACATTATCAGTGACAATCTTGTTTGGGCAGCCAAACCTTGTGATGAGGTCTTCCAAGAATCCAATGCTTACCTTGTGGAAAGCACTCCTGGTGGGGATAGCTTCAATCAACTTGGTAAAGAAATCTGTAGCAGTTAGGATCCACCTATGCTGCCCACTGGAGGCAGGGTGAATTTCTCCAATGAAATCTAGGCCCCACTGCTGGAAAGGCCCTGAAACCACCACTGGATTCAACGACAGAGACCTGTGCTGCTGCTTTCCTGCAAATTTTTGACATTTGATGTAGGCTTTGACCCTTTTGCAGACATCAGCGAACACGGTATGCCAGTAGTATCCAACCCTGAGGATTTTGTGGGTTGTGGCTCTCCAGAAATGGTGCCCTCCACATAGGCCGCTGTGAAATTCAGCCACGGTCATCTCAGCCTCTGGTGGACTCATGCATTTTAAAAGAACCCCCAGGGGGTATTTCCAATATAACACTTGATCGATCAGGCAATACGTAACTCCTTTGAGCTTTAAAGCTCTTGCTTTGCTTTTTTGTAGGCCGTCTGGAGGCCGCAGCTCCTGCAGAAAGTATATTACATCTTTATACCAAGGACATCGAGCCAATGGGGGATCCCTTTGATGGTCTATGTCTAGCAGTCGATGCTGCTAAATACCTGAGCATTCCTTGATGAAACTTATCCCCAACACTTGGCAGTTTACTTCAGCCAACAGCTTGGCTAAACCTTGCCCTTTGATCAATTTGGTTGGCTTTATTTCCAGGTCAAATTCAAGAATTTTCGCGATCCATTTACTCCTTTTCCCGTCTATGTCAGGCTGAATAAGAATGTCTTTAACAATAGCCGAGGGGACATAGGCGATGATTTTTGACTGCAGTACATAGGCTCTAAAAGATTTGAGAGCTTTTACTAGAGCATAAGCCTTCTTTTCCATAGTGTCATACCTGACTTCGGCATCCCTCAATGCACGACTGAAATAAGCAATAGGCTGCTCTAGCCCACTGTCATTTGTCTGTAATAGAACAACAACCACTGTGTTAGGTGAGGCAAAGGAGAAAATAATGAAATCCTTTGAGTAGTTGGGACTGATAAGCACAGGAGCTTCAGTCAGGGCCTTCTTGATTTGTTCAAAGGAATGTCATGATTGAGGGGTCCACCTTACTTCATTCTCTTTCTTTAACATGGTTGTTATAAGCTTTACCTCCTCAGCAAAGTTAGGCAAAAACCTTCTCAGAAAATTGATTTTGCCGAGGAAATATTGGACCTCCTTCCTAGACCTCGGGATTGATAAGGCTTGTATCGCCTCAACTTTGCTGGGGTCAATCCTGACTCCTTCTGCTAATACTATGTGGCTTAGTAACTTTCCCTCCTGCAGGGCGAAAAGAGACTTCTTGGGGTTCAATGAAATGCCAAACTTTCTACATTTCAAGAAAACGTTTCTGAGATGGCAACGGTGTTCTTTATCAGATTTTGAAAACACTATGATGTCATCCAGATAAACGACCACAAATTTATCCTTTTCCCCAACAAAATCTATGTCCATGGCAGGCTGGAATGTCGCCCCTGCATTTATTAGTCCGAATGGCATCTTGGCATACATGAATGTGCCCCATGGAGTGGTGAATGTTGTCTTTTCCTTGTCCTCAGGGAGAATAGAGACCTAATTGTAGCCAGAGAAACCATCAACCATAGACATCCTGGAAGCTCCTGTCACCCTCTACAGTATATGTTCCATCTTTGGCAAGGGGTAGTTATCCTTCCGTGAGCTTTTGTTCAGGTTTCTGAAGTCTACACAGAGTCAGATTTCTCCATTATTTTTTATTACTGGTACCAAGTTAGCCACCCACTCTGAATATCTTAGTGGCACAATGATCTGAGCTTGAAGCAGCTTCCTCACTTCCCTCTCCATGATAGGCAGCAGCATGGGATTAATCTGTCTCAGCTTCTGCCTGAACGGCTTTGCCTCTTCCTTTAATGGAATTTTATGCTCTATGACAGAGGTGTCATAGGTTTTGAGGTCTTCGTAGGTCCAAGAAAACACATCAGAAAACTCCCTCAAAAGTCCAATGTATTTGGACCTCTGTTCCTCTGTCAGACTCTTTGACAATTCGACAAACTTGGGCTCACCCTTGGTCCCAATGTTTCACTGAATAGTACCAGCGTCCTCCTCTGAGACTTTTCCCTTTAACGATACGTCATTTCCATCAAAAAGTCTTTCCAAAGGAACCAGTCCTCTGGGAATGTGGTTGTTGGGCAGCTGTACAATGTCACGCCCTGTAATCTTGTTCAGAAAATTACCCCCATCAAGCTCTTCCTCTGAGATGGCATCTTGGTCAATGTGCATTTCTGAAAATTCCTCGACAATCTCCACAAACCTCTTGACCTCGAGATCATCCTCGAATACCTTCCAATGTTTGACGTTGTCAGGTATGGAGGGCCTGTATTTTACCTCTACATCATATCTGAATTTGGGCGGCAAGGGTACCTTGAAAATGCTTGCTGATGTAGCCAAGGAATCTGCCACTGTATTTTCTTCTCTCGGGATGAAAGAAATGTTAAATACTGAGAAGAAACTGTCAATAAGATAAGAGGAGGTTCGGGAGCGTGAGTGAGTTGGAGCAGACTGGAACCTAAGTCGGTGTCCAAGGCAAAGATGGAATGGTTGGTGGGGTTGGATTCACCACTGATTATGTAGGCCAGTTGGGCTTCCCTGTATAGTCTTCTATGCTCTCCTCCAAACAATGGGATAGTAGCATATGTGAGGTCCATCTGCAAATTTCCCCCCAGTCTTTTTATCCAAGATCTTGATAATAGCATACTGAACTTGGGGGGGGCATCAACTACTACAATATCCATGACCACACTCTTCATGGGCAATTGAAACAAGGTCACAACCAGGTCCTTAATAACTCCAAGACACTGAACTCTCCTTGAGTCGAAATAATAGAGGTCATGATAGGCTCGGGTGACTTCTAGTCCTAATTCTTCCATGATGGTTTTGGTCATGAGGTTGTGAGAGGCCCCTGAATCCATCAAGCAGTTGTGCGTTCAGGGATGTGTAGAAAGGGGGGGATGAGTCATCTCTATTTTCTACCATGGGGCCCAGGACAACTGTTGGCTTTTCATCTTGGAGGTTTNGGACAACTGTTGGCTTTTCATCTTGGAGGTTTATGGAGTCTGAGGGAAGGCATGAGGCTTCAGACTGTAAAATTTCAGAGAAGCGCCTTTTGAATTCGTCATGTTTTATCAGCTCAGTGAGGGGCACAGGGATCCTGATCTTTTGGATCTCATGCTCGAAGTTAAAAGAAGATGTAGGCTTTGGAATTTCTTTTATTTCAGGAACATGGTTATGGAAAATGGGAGAGAGGGGTTGGGCCTTCTTACCTCTATGACCATCTGTCGCTGCGTTAGCAGGCCTTTCTATTCTAGTGGACAGCTCAGGAATATCAGGTGCTGCTGTCCTTTTACTGGACCTCAGGTTGTACCTACCTTGACCACCGCCAGCCTTTTCTCCCTTGCTCAATTCATTTAGATGATTGTTCATGAGGGATTCCTCGTATGCTGATTAAGTCAGATGAGGAAAAGGAGGAGTGTCTTCTAAGCAGTGGATTTCAGGATCCAACTCATCTGTTTCTCTATCTTCCTCATCAGCCACCAAATGGTTTTGAAAAGGGGCCTGATTTTTCTGGTCTTCTCTGTCTCTTCCTCTCTCTCTTTGCATATTAGGGGGAGTGAAATTATTTGGCCTCCTGAAACCTCCTTTATTTTCGGTGAACTGAGGGCCTTTATATGCTTGCCTCCCCTCTACCTTCATTCTTTCCATTTCTGCAGACAGAGACTTCACCATTTTGGTCAGTTCATCTACTTGAGGGTGGGGCACCGATGGGCCAGAAGTTGAGGCTTCGGATTTTCCTTTTCTCCTTCCCGTGTCAGCCTCGTTCCTCAATCTATCGACCGCTAACACATTGGATTCCACTTCTATGGCTGCGTCTTGCATTTGAGCCAAGGAGGCGGCTCTTCTTTCTCTCAATAAAAGACATAAATCAGGACCAAACACACTAGCATAGGACATCTTGGTCGAGGCTTCTGATGGCTTTATTTCATCAGTAATCTTACTGTACACTTTATTGAATATTTTGGAGAAGTCAGAGACAAACTCTCCTTCCATCTTCTTCAAGGACCCGAACTCTATCATGTAATACATGAAATCTTTCCTATCACCCCATTGCCTCAGGAAAGCATTATCCAGGGCTTCAATCCCAACAATAGATCCTGGAGCCAATCCTCTAAACCATTTCCTCACCTCGCCATCCAAGCTCTGGATGAAGACCCTCATCCAGACATCTTCATTTTCAATGTTGAGGTTATCTGCATAACTGTAGAAAGCAACCAGGTGTTCTTCGGCAGTTATGTCTCCTTCCCCAGTGAACTTGGGCATATATTTCAAGTAGTCTCCAGCAGGGAGAGGATTCATGGGATTAGGTAAGATCAAGGGAGCATACCTAGCAACAACTATGGCGTCCATCCTATTCAAAGGGGGATTAGCACCAGCCATAGGAATATTAGGTGAAGGGGATCTGGGAGGAGAAGGAGTTCATGAAGGGATTGCTGAGAATGAGCCTCTAATGGGAGTGGGGAACGAAAGGGGATTTAAGGAGAAGGCTAACGTGCTCAAGTCAGCAGGTGTTTCTCTTTTCATAGGAGTAGAAAAGATAGGAGTGGGGATATCTTCTGTGGTTTTGGCCCAACGCAAAGTTACAGTTTCAGGGGAGGGGGAAGTGACAAAGTCTTGTCCCTCTGGTCCCAGACCAGAAGAGGAAAACTCAACAGGAACACTCCCAAAATTTAGGAAATGGGAAGCTGGTTCGGTGGTGGATGCTTCTTCTTCAGAGGCCTTTCCCCTTCTGAGCACTGCTTCTGGGTCTGTTTCGGGCGTAGCTAGCGGCAGTTGCGGGTGAGACCGCGTATGCCTGCCTCTGAAAGCCACAATTAACAGAGCAGGTTCTCCCCAGCGGAGTCATCACAATGGAGTCGCCAGGTGAAAATTAGCAATCTTGAAAGGCTCCGATAATCCGATGCACCTTCGGATTCAGAGGCTTAATGTTGTTCTACCCAGGGAAAATCTTCAATTCCGTCCCCGCCAACGGCGCCAGAAATGTTAGCGTCGGAAGTCACTCCTGGATTTCTTGTAGGAGCAGAGCTCGACACCCATCAGTTTAATGTCATGATTTGTTTATAAAGGGATGATCAAATGGAGATAAAGGCTCGAGGGGATATCACTCTAACTCAGGGATTGTATCTAATACGTAAAGAACAAAGGAGGTCTGGAATTCTAACTTCATCCAGCGGGTTGATAAAAGGGTGAGCAGGTGGAAGACTTGGTAGGGAGAGTGAACAGACAGTTGTGGGCAACAGGCTTCTAGCAGTTTGCAGAGGAAAGAATCTGAATGCAAGATCCTCTTGGTTCAGGGTCTCAAGAAACTGAAAGGGAACTTGACTGGATCCTCCAATTCCAAGTCACTCAGCGTTAAGAAAATCACAAGAACTGATTAGAAACTTTGTAACTGCTACAGTGATCCAATACAACATCATCCTATAACAACTACAACTCGACTGGATCCTCCAATTCTGAACTTTTCTAACGCAGCATAACAAAGGCGTATAAGAAGCCAACATTCGTAAGGAAAGAAGTCTCAAAAGTCCATACATATTAGATTTACAGTGCTTTGTTAAAACTTTACAACTGGGAGCTCTGCTCAACCATCAATACTTACAAAATGTGAGAAAACTCCTCTAAATACTTAGATCAAAAACATAGAAGCCAATTCGAGACATTGCATTGAAGACATTACGTCTGCATGTTTACTGCGCCTGCAGTCTCTGGACATTCGTGAACTTTAGTCAGATGCAAACGCACTCCCAAAGGACCTGTGAATGAATTGACAAGCTTACAGTCATTTCTGGACTTTCCATTTATGGTGGGAAACAATGTCCAACCACCATCAACTGCTGCAATAACTGTTTCATTTGGATCGGGAAAGGCCACGGTCGACTCTGTACCTACAGGACATGGGGGCCTTCTCATTTTTTAGTTTGGATTTTCTCGGATAATTTATGGCGAGACTAGCGGGTAGACGTGGAGGCCATCGTGATGACTGGAGGACTTGACGTGAAGTGGTGTATGGACGGTGATCAGGCAGGGGTGACTTGGCATGCTCGGTGTGGATATGGGATGAGGAAAGGCCATGTGGATGGATGTGGCAGAGGGAAAGCGATAGGACAAATGCAAGTGGCAGAGTCCATGGGTTTCGAAGTGAATGAGCCAGGTGGAGGGAACACAGGGGCCAGGAAGAAACTGTGGTTGGGATGACACGGGGATATGACGTGACGGCAAGGGATAGGTGTGTGATGAGGCTTCGGGGTTTCAGGATTCATGAGTTCGAGATGCATGAACTCCTTGCCTCCAGGATCTCCGATATCCTGATGCGCGATGAGCCCCTCCTCCTAGGCACTAACCCCTACCGGCTAGAACGTGATCCATATGACCTGTCTCCATGTGTCCGTAGCCAAACCTCCCATCAGGGTTTCGGCGTTCACGATGACACGATGTTTGTGTCCACAGGACTCGCGATTCCCCGATTGCCAATGGCTCATGGCCGTTGACCTATCAACGGTCCGCTCCTCGTCGCGAAAGCCTGTCACCTGTCCTCCACGATTGATAGTTGTTTCCCGCCGATCGAGAAATTGCGTATCGCGATTCTGCGATGCACAAAACTCTCGCTCCTGGAATCTCTGACATCCCAATTCCCGATGAAGCCCTCCTGTGGAGATTTTGTCGCTCATTATGTCCATGATCAGGCTCGCTTGCTTGACTCGGGCCCCTAGCAAATTTCTTCTATGTGTTGCGCTTGGGCACTTATTGCGTAGTCCTGCAGACCCGCGTACCTTTGTTCCCTTATACCATAATTGTTTCTAACACTGTGATGTGTCAGCCTAGTGCTATGATGAGGTATCATTTTTACTGATACATATTTGATGCAGATGATGATATCATTCTTTCGAGAATGATGATGCTGCGGATGAAGAAAAATTTCGATGACTCATAAATATGCTAGCCAATGTTTCAAGATGATATTGACGATACTGTCC
>SNQJ01S0087040.1:20682-32046 GCA_010110895.2 Picea sitchensis | reverse complement strand
CACCCAAATGAACCTGTCCAAAATCACCTTGAACATAATCTAGAAAATGTTTCCTATGGGGTGTGGCATGAAATGACGCCCCTGAATCTACTACCCAAGACTTAGAAATATTATCTATAGAAAGAATCAAAGAATCTTGTAACACATCACATGTTACATTTGCTTCCTAATTTCTCTCTTGATGTCCATCTCTTTGTTTCTTTGGAGCTTTGCAGCCTTTCTTCAGATGTCCTTTCTTCCCACAATTCTAACACTCTATCTTTCCAAGTCTAGATTTGGATCTTCCCTTCCTAGAATTTTCGCGATTCCCCAAGCCCTTTCCTCTATCCTTTTGTCTTCCCCTGTTCTCCATGTTCAACGCATTACCTGATGTCTCACCTATGCTTTTCCATCGCATTTCCTCACTAAGGATAACACCAACAACATCATCAAATTTTAAAGTATTTGAGCCAGAGACAGAGTTACTTACAGCCATGACCAAGCTGTTCTAGCTTTCTCGAAATGAGCACAAGATTAGAAGAGCCCTGACCTCATCATCAAAGTCCACTTTTACAGAACTTAGTTGATTAGTAATCGTATTAAATTCATTTAAATGATCTGCAACAGACCCACCTTCTGACATCTTCATATTAAATAATCTCTTCATTAGAAATACCTTATTGGATGCTGAGGATTTTTGATACAATTTGACCAATGCGTCCATCAAACCCTTTGTTATCTTTTCTTTGGAAATATTGAAAGCCACCGACGCTGCCAGGCTCAGCCGTATCGTTCCTAGAGATTTTCTGTTAAAAATCTCCCATTCTTTGTCCTTCATGGCCATTGGATTCTTTTCTACTCCACCCAATGGTAGGAATAGATCCTTCTAATATAAATAATCTTCCATCTGCATCTTCCATAACTGGTAGTTTTGTCCATTAAATTTCTCGACCCTAAACTTTCCATCTTCTGACATTGCTCCCACTCGAACTAGGAACCCTCTTTTCCTGTGAGTTACCTTTTGCTCTGATACCAGTTGTTGGAAAAACAGGACCGTGGAGAAATAAAATAAAACAAATGCGGAAACAAAACAAAGAAGATACACAATACAAGAGAGACACAGATTTACGTGGTTCACCCAGTGTGGGCTATGTCCACTAGAGAAATTGTTAGGTCCTTCCTTTATTATTATCCAACAAATGAAGGGATACAACCTACAACAAAAATCATTGTAACTTCCTCTTCTTTCTCTCACAGTCTCCTCTCTCAGAATACAATATTCTCCATCAACCATAGCCGCAATACATTTCCCTCATAAAAGAGGGATGCCTTCTAGGGAAAAAAACCCTAACAGAATCTCTACCGTTAGATCTGCGACCTTATAATGAATGGTCCAGATTTACAATGAAATTACGATTTACATTTACAAGGCAATTTTTCCTTCAGGGGCTTCGCCCCTGAACCCCTGCTGGGGGCCCGCTTTCCCCCAGACCCCCCAACCGGGGGGATATCCCCCGTGGACCCCGTAGAGGGGGTACCCCCTCTCTGCACTCCCCCATGTGGAAGAGTGTACATACTTCTAGGGTGTAAATACTTCATGGGGTATAAACACGACTGAAAGTAAAAGACCTCTGAATCAAGAAGATAATTAGGCTCCACAACCAACAAAGTTGACCCATTTATTTCCTTGCATGCTCTCACTGGCTTCTCTACCCCACAAACCCTCAAGCTCATTGGCTATATTAAGCACATGAAGGTCATCATCCTTGCTGAATGTGGTAGCACCGACAATTTTATTCATCATCACATTGCCCATGAAATCAATTTCTATATTCATGCTGTCACTAATTTTCAAATCATGATAGCCAATGGTTGGTCCATGAAATATGGTGGGCATTGTGAAAATTTTTGTCTTCAAATTGGACATTTCCACCTAAAATCTCATGTGTCTTCCATTGACATGGGCGGTTGTGACATTGTGCTAGGTGTTGAATGGTTATGCACTTTGGGTCCCATTCTTATGGATTTTAAGGAATTAACCATGCAATTCCAATAGGAGGGAAACATGTATCAATTCCAAGGTCTTATAGCTAGTTCTCCTGAGATCATTAGTTCCCATCACATGGAAAATATCCTCAAGAAAGGCCACTCTGGTATTATTTCTCAACTCCATTCTATTCAAGTTCTTGAGACACCCTCTGTGCATCCTGACCTCCAAGCTATCCTTTCCACACATCCAACTATTTTTTCTACCCTTCAGGGACTTCCTCCTTCTCATGGTGTTCATGATCATTCCATTCCCCTTGTTCTTCGCAGTCTTCCTCCCAATGTTCTCCCTTATCAACATCTCTTTTCCCAAAAGAATGAAATTGAGAAAATAGTACATGAATTTCTCCAAGCGGGTGTTATCTGTCCCAGTACCAACCCTTATTCTTCCATTGTGGTCATGGTACTTAAGAAAGAAGGTACTTGGCGCATGTGTCCTGAATTTCGTGCCCTCAATAAACTCACCATTAAGGACAAGTTTCCCATTCCTTCATTGATGATCTTTTTGATGAGCTGAGTGGTGCTCAATACTTCACTAAACTTTATCTGCGTTCTGGCAACCACCAGATACGTATGCAAGAAGCTTACATACCCAAGACTGCCTTTCGAACTCATGAGGGTCACTATGAATTTTTGGTCATGCCCTTTGGCCTGTGTAATCCCCCCTCCACCTTCCAAAGCCTCATGAATCATGTCTTCCGTCCTTTTCTCCATCATTTTGTCTTAGTTTTCTTTGATGATATTCTCATCTATAGTAAAACTTGGCAATCCCATCTTGCCCATGTGGATCGAGTTCTCCATATACTCTCTCAGGACCAACTTTTCCTCAAACTCTCTAAATGTGCCTTTGGTGCCTCAGAAGTAGAGTACTTGGGTCATATTGTTGGCAAGGCTGGTGTCCAGGTGGATCCTAAAAAGATTGAAGCAATGCAGGATTGGCCTCGCCCCAAGACTATCAAAATATTGTGTGTTTTTTTGGGTTTAACAGGCTATTATTGCATGTTTGTTTGGAATTATGGGAATATTGTGACCCCTCTCACTGCTCTCCTTAAAAATAATTCTTTCACTTGGACTCTCACAGCGGATAAGGATTTTCAAGCTTTGAAAGCGGCTATGTGTACTACTTCGGTCTTGGCCCTTCCTGATTTCACAAAGACCTTTGTCCTGGAATGTGATGCCTCAGGCAAAGGGATTAGAGTCTTCCTTATGCAAGAAGGAAGACCTTTGGCCTTTACCGAATAACAATTGTCAGAATTCCATTTGGGCCAATCAATCTATGAAAAAGAAATGTTGGCTATTTTTCATCTAGTGGATCTCTTGTGCCCTTATCTCCTGGGGAAACGATTCCAAATTAAGACAAATCATCAAAGCCTCAAGTATTTTCTGGAGAAACGACCTTCCTCCCCAGAGAAACAAAAATGGGTAACTAAGCTCTTTGGTTATGACTATGAGATCATTTACAAGAAAGGCAAATAAAATGTGGTTGTTGACGCTCTTTCTTGAAAATATGAAGATGAAGGGTCCCTTTTCTCCCTCTCCTTCATTGTACCAAATTGGCTCCAATAATGGCTACATGATCCTAAAATATCGCATCTGATCCAAAAATTGCAAGCCAACTCACCAGTTTCCCCAGGGTACTCTTGGCACAATGACGAGCTTCGCTACAAAGGCCATTTGTATTTAAGTAAATAGTCACAACTTAAATCCACGGTGCTTTTTAATATTCATGCTACTCCCACAACTGGGCATTCAGGGTTTACCAAAACCTATGATCAGGTTAAACATTTTTTTTTCTGGGATGGTATGAAAAAGGACGTTCACACTTTTGTAGCAGAATGTGATGTTTGTCAATGCAACAAAGGAGAAACCATCAAACCTCCTGGCACACTCCAACCGCTTCCGATTCCACTCACTATTTGGAGGGACATATCTATGGATTTTATTGTGGGATTACCTAAATCAAGCAAGAAGTTAGTCATCATGGTGGTCGTGGATCATCTTTACAAGTATGCTCATTTATGTGCTCTTCAACACCCATTTACCGCATCCACTGTGGCTCAACTTTTCATGGATCATATGTTCAAGATTCATGGCATGCCTCATTCTATTATTTCTGATCGAGATCCCACTTTCACCAATCATTTTTGGCAAGAATGTTTCAGACTGTAGGGCACCCAATTGTATCTCAACACCGCCTATCATCCCCAGACTGATGGTCAAACTGAAGTCGTCAACAAGTGTTTGGAGACTTCTTTGAGGTGTTTTTCCTTTGAAAGGAAAAATCAATGGGCTCAATGGTTACCATTAGTTGAATGGTGGTACAACACTTCTTACCATACAACTACTCGCATGACTCCTTTTGAAGAAGTATATGGCCCAAAGCCACCTTTCGTTCTCTCCTAAATGCCAGGTGTATCGAAGGTCCAGGTGATTAACCAAACACTTACAGTTCGTGAGGCTATTCTCCATACCCTCAAAGAGAATTTTGTCATGTCTTAGAATCTCTACGATAGTGCTCTCTCAACACCCATTTAATGATCCATCAGGCTCCAACTTTTCATGGATCATATGTTCAAGATTCATGGCATGTTCTCATTCTATTGTTTATCATCGAGATCCCACTTTCACCAATCATTTTTGGCAAGAATGTTTCGCATCAGAGGGGCACCCAATTGTATCTCAACACCGCCTTATCATCCCCTGCATCGGTTGGTCAAACCAAGTCGTCAACAAGTGCTTGAGATTCTTGAGGTGTTTTTCCTTGAAAGGAAAAATCAATGGCTCAATGGTTACCATTAGTTGAATGGTGGTACAACACTTTACCATACAACTACTCGCGATGACTCTTTTGAAGAAGTATATGGCCCAAAGCCACCTTTCGTTCTCTCCTAAATTCCAGGTGTCTCGAAGGTCCAGGGAGTTTACCAAACACTTATAGTCAAGTGGAGGCTATTCTCCATAATTGCAAGACAATTTTATTAAGCGTCTTAGAATCGCGATGAAGCAACAAGCCAATCAAGGTTGCTCAGAATGTCACTTGTTGAAGGTGACTAGGTATTTCTTCGACTACAACCCGATAAGAAAAATTCACTCAAGTTCGAATGTTGTTAGAAGCTAAGGCCCAAATTTTATGGTCCTTACGCTTCTCGCTTGTTGACGCAAGTGGTGGCCTATCGGGCTTATCTTTTCCTAGTCATTCTAAGCTCCAAATTGTTTTTCATGTCTCCTTCTTAAAGAAGGTGATTGGAACTAAGTGCCAAACTCAAACCAACCTTCCCGAGTTGGATGAAGAAGGATCCATCTGGTTGCAACCACAAGCAGTTTTTGACCAACGAGAATGTTGTCTTCGTTAGTGTACCATCAAGAAAGTGTTAGTCTAGTGGAAAGATACAACTCTACCAGATGCCACCTGGGAGCCCGCTAACATTCTGCAACAATTTCCTCATCTCAAGCCTTGAGGACAAGGCTGATTTTAAGGGGGAGTACATGTTAGGGACCTAACCTACCTAACTCCTCGAGTGGGTATAATAATATATTTCTATGTAATAAAGGTCAATATTAATAAGGCCTAGAAATAAGGAGGAATAATTCAAATGTAAGAAGACCTAATATAAGCTTCTGCTTCTAGAAGGATCTTCCTCTAGATTGTTCTTTTGGATAAATAGATTTAGTATAAATAGGAATAGAGGGTATGAGAAGTTTTTCCTTGTATATTATTGTAATAGATATCTGCTCTACTGGAGGTTTCCCCCTCAAAGAGGCAAGTGAACATTGCTATCAATAATCAAAGTGCTCATTCTGGTGTTATTCTGGTATTATTTTGGTATGGTTTTGGTATTATTCCGGTTATATCCTTGTTTATCTGCCATTTCTATCTAAAATATTTATGTTCTGCATACTATTTTATATCTGGAATACTACAGTGTGCATCAATGAAGAACGAGGATCTCCCCCGATACATTGGTGAGGGAGAAATTAGGAAAACACCAAAAATAAGTTTCAGTGAAGAAAGAAAAAATTTCACCGCAATGTCGGAGGGAAATAAGTTTTCATGTTGATACAGTGTGTATCGATGAAGAATGAAGAGATTTTCCAATACATCAACGAGGAAATAAATTAAATTGTCGATGAAGGAAGATAAGTCATCAGCAAAAGATAGAGTTTCATCGCCGAAACATCGACAAAACATCGACAAAACATCGACAAAACATAAATTTTCATTGCTGAAACATCAACAAAACATAATTTTTCATCGTTGAAACATTGACGGAAAAGATTAGTTCTCATCAATGATAAACCAGTGAAAGACACGTTTTCATCATTGATACACCGACAAGTAAGAAGTTTTTGTCACTGATATACCGACGATAAACAAATTTTTTCGGTAATATATCGATGATAAAAAAATCCATCACTGACATAATGATGGTAAAAAGAGGATCATCATCAATAAATGGGCGATAATAAAAGTTTTTGTCAAGAATAAAGAGAATAAGTTGTCGATAAAGCATGTATCGACAATGATGAATCCTACTCCGATACGTCGGTTAGGAAAGCAATTTTTCACTGGTATGTTGGCAAGTGGAAGAGATCCTGACATCGATACATCAGTAGAAATGAGATTTTGATCATTGAAAAAGGATAAAAAAGAGAGGAAGAGAGAAATAAAAGAAAATAAGGAAGCAATAAGAGAAGAAAAGAGAAGGAGGAAAAGGGAAGGAGAAAACTTGAAATTTACAACAACAAAAAAAAATGGTTTTATTGAGTAAAAGATATGGAAGATCTCCTCACAACACTCTTTAAATATTGCCTAGATAGGACAAGATAGGAGGGATTAATACCCTAGTTTAAATCCTTATTGTAGATTCAATTAACCTCTAAATTATAAAGCTCAAAGACCAATTGCTGATTTTTATATTCTTTGTCAAAGTGCAATAAAAAAAATTATGATTTTATATAACAATTTTAAAACATGAAGCAAAATAATATAAATCTGATATAATCAAGAAAGACCAAGATGAGTTCCAAAACCATACAATTTTTTATTCATTCATTCTGAAATCAACCAATAAACTTTACATACTTCAAGAGTATGGACCAGGAGAAAGTATAACAGCCTAAGGTAACACACACATAGACCATTGATGCCTTCAAATCAGACCAAGACTAATACAAATAAGTCCACTGCCATAGTTTGCCTCTGCTATGACTCTGCACAAGAATTCTAATCAGTACTGAAAACTAATCCAAAAATTGAGAGAAGTCTACAGACCATCAAACAAATAATTAACTTGGAATCATATCATAAATCAATGCCTCTTAGTACTGCTTATTGTCACCTTCGACAAACCCTGCTATCACAAAAGTCTCTTAGCTTTAGAAATTAGAAAGTGAATGAAGTAGTAATGAAATATCACTTGGTAGTCAGAGCCAACCTTATCAGAGCAATGTGTTCTCCTCTTTACTTTTTTCAGCTTGCTCCATTTAATATCTCCAAGGTAGTTGAATCACCCAACCACTTTTAGTTAACTCATTAACTAACAATTAGTTAGTTAATAGGAGAGTTGTCAAGTAAATTAATAAATAATAATAATAATAATAATATGATAAGGGTACTAAATAAAACTAATAAATGGGGGGGCCTAATTGACATTAATGAATTAATAATCCATTTCATCCTTGTATCTTCCACCTTAAATGCATGACACATCACTTGCCACATCATATAATACATGCCATTATCATGCATAAGATGGAATATTCATAGGAGCCCCCTTTTCACTCCATGTGGCTGTCATTCAATTAATCAAACTCTAATCACGGGTATAGGTGCCAAAATAAACCAAATTGATCACGAAAAACCATATTTATTGTGAGAGGTTGCCCCTCTCTTACTGTGACTGCTCTCAGCCCCTTCATTCTTTCTAATTGATGAATCCTACTTAGCAGATTTCTAATCATTCTCCTGCATGTGGCAAGTGACTGAATGAGAAGACTCTTGTGATGATTTTGACTTGGCTACTGCTACTTTCTCTTCCTCAGGGATTCCTTCAAGCTCAGTGATTTTGGCTTTATGATGGGCATGTGAAGCTTGGGATTGAGGTTGTAAATTTGGGTGCATAGGAGGTGGTGGTGGAAATGAACCAATAGGCCAAGTATGGAAAGGAGCATGTTGGGGGTGATCAATGTTTGGCCAACCTTGTGAATTTCTAGGAGGAGAGTGTATAATATCTTGCCATCCATCTAGTTCTGGCATAACTAAAGGAGCAGAATTATGATTTGGAACTAGTATACCAACGCTCGGGTAAGGATTATCAGGGATAGGTGGAGGCCTGTAAGCTTGTTGACCAGCCAAGTTGAGGAAACCTGTCTGCAACAACTGATTAAACTCTTTTGAATCTACATCAAAATGTATAAGAAACTAAGTCTTTTGTTACCCCTTTTCTAGGAGCCCAATCCTATGCTTCCATTATCATCCCTTCTGTTGTGACTTCCTCTATTGAAAAATATCATGCTAACACACATTTTCACACATTAGAACTAAAGCACGACTAATCAATCATCTAAAACTTTTGCAAAATAATAGTTTAAACTAGGCTCTATACATAACAATACATATGCAAGCAATCATCACGCATTCCATATTCTAGAACTAGTAGTCACTTATAACATGGGTTAAAATGGCTCTTGGGATTTATGATGGGAATTGTACTGAACAAAAAATTGTATGTATGACAACGATATGCAAGGATGGATGTGCTTTTTAGTAGAATTGATTCCATATTCATTTCACTTTACCATTCATTTCTTGTAGTTCCAATACACATAATTATAATCATAATACAACCATAGTGTTCAACAAATAAAATTTAAGTCTACACTTTACTGATCTTCCATCTCATAACCGAATTATTCATTTAAAATCACAATTTGAAGAATGTCTCATAACAGTTCCATCATTAACTCACAAAATATTCATTGTTACTTATTCACAGACACATTCCAGGCATCATTTATTATTTACAAATTGATCGAAACCTATGCGTCAATTTCATTATAACACCATATCCCGCCTTCAATCCACTCATTACATATTACTGCCTCAAAAACTATAATCAACAACCAACAAATGCGTGACTTCATGAGAACAGTGCTGGAAATACCAACAAATACATTGAAATAATAATTTGAACCAAAACCAATCAAAACATTGTCTCTGTATTCATTTAAACAATGAAATTCATCACCATCAACCATCATTTGAATGCACATATGATCCACAACATGAACTGAGTTTTCAAACAATGATATCCAAACATACCCAAAATCGAACTGGGCATTCTTTTCGAAAACGAGATGATGGAAATGCATAACATGCCAAATATATCGACCAATCATCACAGTGACATGCCTATGTTTTGATTGTAAGTAATGAAGTCGAATCAGAGGACAGACAAGTGATTTTTAGCACATCAATTATCACCATAACAATGAAGAATGAGTCGACCCAAAATCCCATTGACAAGCCTCTATCTAAATATTTGAACCAACAGTTAGAATAACATTCAACCATGGAAGAGGTGTCGCAGATTGCATGCATGCAATAAAATGACAGGGGTTCAAACCCTTGCTTCTATTATACCAACAATAAACACAACCCGAGCACATACATTAACACCGCGAGGCCCAATGGGTCACTTCAAAATGATTTCATACTTTGGTGCGACCCTCATTACAATTTTATGCACAATACACAGAGACAACATTGTCTCTTTCCCTTTTCATTTTGTTTTTTGTATACAACCCATACTATAAAAATAACAACAACCAAGTCAAGAAGGGTTCTCTATAAAACTTATGACTGCCATAAGTAATGAAATAAGAAACAAACAAAACACTGGTATGATCAGGGTTTTGACCCTGTCAACTTTTTATTCGGACTCAACTGGGATCACAATGTGCACATGAGTGAATCCCATTCATTCACAGGGAAAATAATCCATATAATCCATTTAATTTTCAACAAGATCATGCATCGGCTCGTAGGGATCTTTCGTTTTAAGTGCAAGAATAAACATAGAGTCTACAAGCAAACCCATTTTCATGCAATTCTGTAATACAAAAACCATAAACACAAGACACACCTATAACAATATTTGCCTCACCCCATGCAACTTGCTCAGAAGGCCTTTCCATTTCCCTATGCAAACTTGAAGTCCCTTTTGTACTTCCCATAGATAAAAAATCATGTTTTCCACATATATGCACCCTAACAATATTATAGCATGCATGTACGCAGGTTGCACCATTACAACCCGTGTAAATCGGGTTTTGTGCCCCAAATTAAAAATTATGTCGGGTTTCCATGTCATGTCACGAGATCCATGATCATTGACCTTCCATACACTGGAAATGTTCTGACTCGACCCTTCAGTTCCATTTGAAGGCTATAAATTGGGCCATATCAAAGTCATGGAGGAAGAGAGAATTCAACTTTGAGAGAAAACATAGTCTGGGGAAATTTTCACTTCATATCGAGTCTGCATCCCTTTATCATTTAAATCCTGAACACATCGTTCAACCCCCAAGATCTTCCCTCTTTGATGGAGAACTTAATTTTCTCTCTTATATGAGCTTGCCTTTGGTGGAGGATTGAAGTGGCGGAGGACTAGCTGGAAGGGACTTAGTTTCTCGGTTCCGAGACGTGCCGACACAAAAGTTTGTCACTTATACATTTCTCTGGATCATGTTTTAATAGAAATACTCTTTTCTTGTCCAATTGATGTCTTGCAAATATTTGAATTTTTATTCCATGGGCGTATTTGTTATGAATGTTAATGGGTTATTGTTGTTGGGAAAAACACCCTACAGACTAGCAAATTAGGGCCTACTTTGCATGCAGATTTGGCCAAATAGAAACTACTTTTTTACCTACATCTTGAGATTTAAATCCCTTTTTCCCAGTAAATGCATGGAAAAGGACCACCTACCTTATTACTGGCATTAGATGTCGATCCTTCGTTGTGCTTGACTACTCACTCGCACTGCTCCTTCCAAAGATGACCTGCAATCAAGACAAACAACAACTATGCATGCATGCTACTTCTATACTCAAGGGTTAGAAATCAAGAATAAACTAATCAAACCATAGACAATTCATGAATTGGGATGGGAAAATCATTCTTTTTATTACTTAAAGTGAATCAACTTACAAAAGCTGAGACCGGCCACCGCTCCTTGAACCTGATCCTAGGCTCCTCTTCTTCTGTCCTTCAACTGCTTTGCGTTAAATCTCCTTTGGCATGAGGAAAGGCTAAAGGGTTGGGACAATGGATTACG
>SNQJ01S0087039.1:7589-34474 GCA_010110895.2 Picea sitchensis | reverse complement strand
ATTAGTTTTTTTGTTTCATTTCCTTCATGGAATTCTATTTCAAGATGTTCATGTTTTTCACAATTAAAGAAAAGCAACATATCTCTGGTGATTATGTACTCTTCATCTTTTGAATCTATTTGACATGGTGAACATAATTCTTCTTGATATATATCTGCATCTTCTTTGGCATTTTCTGAATTTTAGATGGGTGAAGAATATATGTCATGCAGCTTATCCCAAAGTTCTTTGACTGATAAACATTTACCAACCTTTTCTCTTACCAGATAAGGTAGTCCTTTTGAGATGAAATCCATTGTTATTTTGTTATTCTTCTTCAATTCCTTCTTGGTTGAAGTCTTTTCCCTTTTTGAACTATCATATCCTGTAACAACTGATAGCCAAATATAATGTCCATGTTCCTGTAAAAATACTTTCGTCCTTCCGATCCACATATCATAATTTAAACCATTATTACCATTAAACATTGGTACTCCATTATTGGAATAATCCATTATCTCCTTCCAATGGTTAAACTCATTNGAATCAGTAATAGAGAAATTCAATCCTTTTTAACCACAAAATGAAAGTGTTATATCAATGTAGCATTATCATCCAATAGTTGCAAATTAAATAAAAAATCAACAAATGAGAAATCATACACATACACAGTACTCCAATGTCTATACGTGGAAGCCCAAACTGGGAGAAAACCACAAAATATTTTTTCTTATATGTCTTTAAGAATCAGATTCATTGGAAACACCAAATTCCTTTGTTTTCAAGCTGCAACTAGAAGGAGGCACCAACCCCCTAGTTTCATAGTCTACAACCTAAGGGAATATCTAACTCCCCAATTCTATGGCTATAACCAGAAGGAGGATACAACCCCTTATGTTCTCTGGCTACGACCGTAAGGTGTCTACAATCACCTGTCCTTTCCCTGTCCAACTTGTTGATATTATGGTAGCTTCGGGAGGTATCAATCTCCATTGTGACCCTTTGATGAGATTAGAATATTCCGGAAGAAAGAAAAGAAGTAAATGTAACCCTAGAAGAGATGTTGGTTGAGAGAGATAATTAATATGAATTAATTAGTACCCAAAATGAGAAGGCATCCCAAGTATCCTGCGAGAGACAATATAAATATAGGGCACCAATTCTCATTTTACACACATCTCTCAGAATTACAGAGAGTCACTTGTGTGCACTGCAGTCTGACAGCCTTATGCGCAATTTATGGGGAAGGTGTTGCCGCCAGTTCTGAAACCTATTTCCTCTATCTTTTGGTTTGGGCTCTCTAATAAGCTTTGGTTACTTATTTCTTGGTGCATTACCCTTTCTTGGATATTGGATTTCTACCAGGATTCTTCTCTCTACTAATGTCAAGGTGCTCGGAGGGTGGCTTCGGCCTATGGTTAGGTGACAATAGTGATATTTTCTATGGTGAAATGAGGACATTCTAACATGTTATGGGCCCCTACCTCCTTCATTCAGTCTAACCGTTGGAAGGAATAATATATATTATGATACTAAGCTCACTAAAGAATTGTCGCTAGGGTTTACTAGCAGGAGCAGCTTCCAAGACATTGTCACTAGGGTTACTAGCAGGAGCAGTTGTAGAAACCGTAAAACCCCGATCCAACACCTTGTGATGGAAAATCTCACTCAAGAAGAAGGTATTCAATTGAACCTTATTCCAACACACCTCTTGGCACTCTCATAAGTAAAAAATGTCAAAGTTGAAGTTTTAGATCAAGGCATGACCAGTCACAAGTCAACCGAAGACATGAGTGAAAAGACTAGTCATCTACACTACTCAACACTCACAGGAGTGATTGAAGATGATATGTGGATAATTGATAGTGGATCTTATAGACATATGAAGGGAGATCAATCTAGACTCTCAAATCTAAATGAGAAGAAGACATTGTACAATTCATATCTTGGAGACAAAAGCACTTACCCAATCAAGGGATTTGGACAAGCCTCTATCAAGTTGAAAACATGTAACAATGTTCATTTGAGAAATGCCTTATATGTGCATGGTTTAGAAAATAATATTGTATCCATATATTGACTAGAAGACAAAGGAAACACAATAGCTTTCATATATGGAAAAGTATTATCTTGGCATAAAGACTCCAGCATAGAGAATGTTAGGGTTATTGGAACCCGTGAAGGAAACCTATATAGACTACTAGAACAAAATGAATAAGCTCTTGTACATGATGAAATCAATCCCAATGAAATTTGGCACAGAAGGTATGCTCGTATTAAATATCAAACATTACCTTTTCTCAAAAATATGGTTGAAGGAATACCATAATTGCAGTCTACACATGAAGGAATTTGCAAAGGATGTGCTCTTGGAAAGAATATCAAGAAACCATTCCCAAGCAACAACGATAGAGCTAAGGAGATTCTAGATCTAATACACTCAGATGTTTGTGGTCTGATGCCAGTCAAATATCTAGGAGGTTCTCTTTACTATGTAATATTCATAAATGATTACTCAAGAAAGACTTGGTTATATCTCTTGAAAACAAAGTCTGAATTATTCAACAAGTTTCAAGAATTCAAAGCATAAATAGAGAACCTCACAAACAAGAAAATCAAGACCTCGAGAAAAAGTAATGGAGGAGAATACACATAAAAGGAATTTGTTTCCTTTTGCAAATCGGCAGGGATTAGGAGGGAGTTGATTGTTCCTGATAATCCTCAACAAAATGGTGTATCAAAAAGGAAGAACAAACCTATTGATGAGACCATGAAGGAACTACTAAACGATCAAGGTTTATCTATGTTCTTATGGGGATAAGAAGCCATGACAACAATATATGTTTGGAACAGAAGTCCTCACCGCATATTGAAGGATATGACTCCAGAATAAGCCTTCTCACTTAAGAAACCTAATGTGGAAAACCTAAGAATCTTTAGATGTCCTATTTACTCTCACATTCCCAAGGACAAAAGGAATAAATTAGAACCCTCAGGAAAGAAGGGCATATTTGTAGGATATAGTGAATCATCCAAATCCTATATAATCTATATCCCAAAACAACATAAGATTGAAGTCAGCAGAGACATGACCTTCAATAAAAATATGGCTTTCAAGAAATACATAGAAGAAAATATAGAAGAATAAGAGTATGAAGATCCTATTGAAGAAAGAACATGTCTTCTAGAAAACGAGAATGACAAAAAAGGAACAACTTGATCATCCGATGAAACCATGTGAGACCATTGATTCAGACACTGTACCAAAGACCAAGAAATGACCAGCTTGGCTTGAAGCTACCCTACAAGAATAAGAAAGACTCAAGGCCTAAGATGGGACCTTCAGAAAAAGTAAGAAGCCCAAAATATTCTCCAACTATGCAACATGTATGACAAATATTATAGATGAAAATCCTACCACATTTGAAGAGGTAGTTCTGAAGGGACAATGGAAAGAAGCTATGATAGAAGAACACTAATCCATCATGAAAAATGATGTATGGGAAATTGTGCCTATACCTAAAGAGAAATCAGTGGTAACCTCAAAATGGGTATATAAGATCAAACATGCAGCAGACAGAAGCATGGATAAATATAAAGAAAGGTTCGTAGCTAGAGGGTTCTCCCAGAAGAAGGGAGAAGACTATGAAGAAGCATTTTCTCTAGTTTCCAGATACACTTCCATTATATTTATCATGTCTCTTTCCACTTCCATGGGATGGAGTTTACATCAGATGGATGTAAAGACAACTTTCCTCAATGGAGAAATCAAAGAAGAAGTATATATTGAACAACCTCAAGGGTTCAAAGTACATTCCAGAGAAACTCATGTTTGCAGACTAAAGAAAACATTCTATGGACTCAAGCAAGCTCCAAGAGCTTGGTATGCCAGAATAGACAGCTATCTAATGAGACTTGGTTTCTCCAAAAGTAATGTAGATCCAAATATTTACTACAAAGTCGTGAAGAATGCACCTGTGATTCTACTATTATGTGTCTTTGATATATTCCTAACAGGTGAAACATCTCTCATCATCCAGTGCAAAAAGGAACTAGCTTCTGAGTTTGATATGAAAGATATTGGTCTCATGCATTATTACTTGGGACTGGAAGTATCGAAGAAGTGTGATGAAGTATTCCTTGGACAAGGAAAGTATGCAATAAAGATTCTTCATAAGTTTGCAATGATGGATTGCAAATCCATGGACACTCCTATGACCATAGATATAAGAAAAATAAGAGACTCGGATTCTGATCTAGTAGATCCATCACTATATCAAAAATTTATTAGGTCATTGATGTATTTGGTAAATACTCGACCAGATATTTTCTTTGTCGTGAACACATTAAGCCAGTTCCAGGAGGAACCTAGAGATGAGAATTGGACAGCTGCAAAGAATGTTCTAAGATATATCCTTGGAACACCAAACTACGGTTTAAGATATACAACTTCATGGATTCACAGATTCATATTGGGCAGAAAGTGCAGAAGACAGAAAGAGTACTTCAAGGTTGTGCTTCAGCTTGGGCTCTTCTATGATATCTTGGGGCAGCAGGAAACAAAAGTCTGTCACACTCAGCACATCAGAAGTAGAATATATCGCATCATGTGAGGCATATACAGAAGCAATATGGCTGAGAAAGTTGATTTCTGATTTATTTGATCACGTTCTAGATTCGACCATAATACACTGTGACAATCAGAGTTGTATAAGGCTATCGGAACACCCAGTGTTTCATGAAAGGTCGAAACAAATTGAGATCAAATACTACTTTAATCAAGATAAATTCTAGGAAAGAGAAGTAAAGCTCCAGTATATCCCCGCAAATGAGCAGATAGTAGATATTATGACAAAGCCTCTATCTAGAATAAAGTTTTCATATTTCCGAGACAAATTAGGGATCATGGAAATAAATCCCTTAGCTAAAAGGGAAGAAATGACTCTCAAGGTTGGGAGGGAGCACTAACATATCATTGAATTTAGGACATTCATTTTCAAGTTATAAAAATGGTCCAGCTTGGGTAGTTTCTTTCCAGTTCAGAAAGTGGTTAAGATTTCGGACGGATAGGCATTTTCAAGTTCGGAAAATGGTCTAGATTGAACAATCATTTTTGTAGTGAAAATGGTTTGATGGATTTCTGATGTACCATAGACAGTGATTTCCAATTGTGTTTAACATGGGGAATGGTCTAGGACAATCTCTTTTCTTGAGGGTTACTCAATAATACTGGTATGCCTTGTCGGACAATCATTCTTTCGAAGATCAGAGTTGTGAGAAGTTTCAAAGAATGGTATGTTTTGGAGGTTGGTGCATGACAGTCATTTCCTTTGGAAATGGTCTCGACATTCATTCCCTAGGGCATATTCATTCTCTCCAGGTTGCACTTTTCTTAGTGACGGAGGAATGGCCCAGATAGGTGAATGGTCCAGGTTCAACAATTAGGGATAGGCATTCCCTAGGGCAGACTCATTCATTCCAGGTTGCACTTTGTTTAGTGCCAAAGTAATGGCCCATGATAGGGAATGGTCCAAGCTCAGAAATTTGGATAGTTGTTCTTCCTTGATTGAGAAGAATAGTCCAGATAGACCATCATTGATGTTCTACTCTGAGAGAAGATGTTATTCCAGATCTCACAGATGTGAGTGGAAGAATGGCCCAGATAAATCAATTTATATCATAACATTGTTTTTGTGCAGGTTGATATCAGTTGATATGTTGGATATTGCATGTCTCCAGACACTAGAGATATACTATTGTTGTGGATATGTTCCATTGTTTGTGACTGTGCGTCATAGTTTGAGTAGTTGTGTACTACTATGATTAAACACAGTTTTTTTATGTCAGTTGAAATTGTGCCAGTTGTCATGGAGATTATCCAGTTGGATAATAATGACGGTGCTCATGATGCTACCAGTTGAATGGTTTCTTTGTGCTGAAGACCATTATCAATTATACCTCTCTAGCTAGGAAGGAGTGTTTATACTATGGTAGCTTCGGGAGGTATCAACCTCCATTGTGACCCTTTGACGAGATTAGAATATTCCAGAAGAAAGAAAAGAAGAGAATGTAACCCTAGAAGATATGTCCGCTGAGAGAGATAATTAATATAGATTAATTAGTACCGAGAATGAGAAGTCGACCCAGGTAGCCTGCCAGATCTAGTATAAATATAGGGCGCCAGTTCTCATTTTACACACAACTCTCAGAATTATAGAGTAACTTGTGTGCACTGCAATTTGGAAGTCTTGTGCACAAATTCTGGGGAAGGTGTTGCCACTAGTTCTGAAGCCTATTGCTTCTATATTTTGGTTTGGACTCTCTGATCAGCTTTGGTTAATTATTTCTTGGTGCATTACCCTTGCTTGGATATTGTATTTCTACCAGGATTCTTCTCTCTATTAAGGTCAAGGTTCTCGGAGGGTGGGTTCGGCCTATGGTTGGGTGACAATAGTGATATTATCGATGGTAAAATGATCACATTCTAACACAACTTCCCTGAAATATAAGTAGAATAATGGAACCACTATCACACTATCACAGTGAGATATACTGTTGTAAACATGTACCAATCAACCTGCACCAAACAACTTGTAACAACCTGTAACAATAACCTGTGCCAACATGTAACATACATCAACCTATACCTCAACCTATACCATAAACAAGTGCATCAACCATGCACCAAACCTATACCAATAACCTATCACAATAACCTGTCCAAACAACCTATCACAACAACTTGTCTGATCAATATTATCGGCCAAACCAGATCTACTCACCAAGATCAATCACCAAGACAACTCTCAACCATATGCACAATATCACCAAGATATGCATCAACCAAGCATATCACAACAACTCATAATCATCACCAAGATCAATATGTTCTTCTAATAATATACCGAGATAAGTATGCTATATCATCCATAAACCATGTGTCAACAATACTACTAACAACTACCTAGCTATACACCTTATGTATGTGCCAATTGGTCAACTACTTGTCTCAACCATGTACCCAACATGTACCTCAACCAAAATCCCTCAAACATGAACCAGTACTAAACTTCAGTAGATCTACCTCATATTATCTCTACATCAAGCCATAAACTCTCAAGAGGGCATCCAACATATTTACAAGGAAAACCCTCAACTTGATTCATAAATTCAACACTACACATATGAAAACCATACACTTTTTTTTCTTCTTGTAGCATTATGTTTCGATGATTTTGTTGTCACGAATTCACTACCACGATTTTTTGTCGCGATTTTTCTGCTACACTTTTTCTACTGTGGTTTTTCTATCGCACTTTTTCTGCCCCACTTTTCCCACTACGATTTTTCTGCTGCACTTTTTCTTCTGCAATTTTCTTGCTGCACTTTTTTTGCCACACGTTTCCTACCATACTTTTTCTATTGCACTTTTTCTACTGCACATTTTCTGCCACACTTTTCTTGCTGCACTTTTTTGCCACACTTTTTCTGCTGCATTTTTCCTACCACAATTTTTCTACTGCACTTTTTCTCTATCAATAATACCTGCCCAAATAAACTTTCACAAAAATAGATATTCAATGATATTCAAGTGTTTTTTTAATGAGAGACCGTTGCCTCTTATTTATACTTTTATGTAGCTTCCTCAAGGGGTTACCATCTAACCATCTTAACCACTTTCCTTATTTTAGGGTTAACCCACTTATAACCACTTGTCAACTTAACTTAACCACTTTCCATAATTAGTAAGTTCTCCATTAAATTTTTTATTTAAATAATTTATTTTGCATCCTCTTTGACTTATAGTACACTCATCAGTTCACTTTATTATTTAAATAATATATTCTTTGCAAACACTTTGACTACTTTGACCTTTTGGGGCTTCTCGATGACTCATGAGTGTTCTCCAACTTCACATGGCCATAACTCTCTAACCGTGAGGAGTTATGTGACATTCCACATACCATTGGAAATGGCATGGCATGTATTATCCATATAGAATAGTTTAATTTGCAAATATATCAAAACACATACCATTATCCATCAAACAAAATTGATTCCATTAACCAAACCTTTGTGCTACCAAAATTTGCTACCAGACTTTCTTCAAAGGTTGCATCAATGACAACCAACCCAAATAATCAACAATATACCCCTTTGGCATTGATGGAAACAATCTGATGCAATACTAAAGTCTGTCATGCAATATTGAAGTGATATCGCTCATGCTCTTCTTGTGACCATCGCTCTTGCTGAAACCATGCCTCTATGCTTTGCATCTGATAAATCTCTCCCCCTTTGTCATCAATGGAAAAGGTATCATTCTATCCGAGGTTGATCCCCCTAATTGAACTGTCCTTGGGGATACTCCCTCTAACTGAACTGTTCCTCAAACTGATATCCCGACCTGAACTGACCTCTCTATGGTGCTTCCTCATGTAAATATAAGACATATAAGATAAGCATTCAAAAGCATTCATTTTGGAGTATAAATTACTCTGATTCTTTGGAGAAAATACTCAAAGGATTCCCGTGGAAGCAGTTTTGTAAAGATGTTTTCCACTAGTTCTTTTTTACCCACATATTCAGCTCCGATGTTCTTCCATGAAAATTGTTCTCGTAGAAAGTGACACTTTATTGGAATGTGCTTCATCTTGGAGTGCATCACCTGGTTACTTGAGATATTGATGGCACTTGTATTATCACAATATATTGGAATGGGATCATCATAGTCAACTCGTATATTTGTCAAAGTTTGTCTCATCCATAGAACTTGTGTACAACATGTTCTCGCTACAATATACTCTTCTTCAGTTGTAGATAAGGATATTGATGATTGGTTATTGCTTATTCATGATACTAAACACTCACCCAAGCAGACCGTTTCTCCACTAGTGCTTGATCGACCATCAATGCAACCTGGACAATCTACATCTGTGTAAGCAATAAGTGATAGATCCTTTCCTTTTAAATACTATAATCCAAACTCTTATGTTCCTTTGAGATATCTAAAAATCATATTCCCTGCTATGACATGTGAATCCTTTGGTGCTTCTTGAAATCATGCCACCTGTCTAATTTCCTGCATTACATCTGGTCTAGATGTTGTCACATATAGTAAGCTACTAATCATTTACCGTTATTTCCTCTGGTACGTAGACTTTGAATCATCATCTTTGTTCAACTTCCAACTGGTTTGCATAGGAGTGGTAACAGGTTCGCAATCTTCCATTCCAAACCTCTTTAGCATTTCTTTGGTATACTTAGTTTGAGAAATAAAAATTCCTTAGTTTCTTTGACGTATCTAAAGACCCATAAATAAGGATATTTCTCTAAGTAATGACATTTCAAATTCATTCTGCATATCCTTTGAAAAATTTTGGGTTAACCTATAATCATTTCTTCCAAAAATAATATCATCAACATAAACTTTGATTAATAAAATACTATCTTAAGTTACCTTGATGTAGAGGTGGTTGTTTGCACTTCCTTTTCTGAACCCTTCCCATTGTGATATTTATCCAATCTAGACTGCCATGTTGTAGGAGCCTGTTTTAGACCATACAAGGCCTTCTTCAATTTTCACACGTAATCTATGTTCTCTAACAACTGAAATCGTTTTGCTTGTTTGATGTAGACTTCTTCTTCGTAAAGTTGTTTCATTGATTCATTTTCTTCTTATTTTAATTCATGTCCACATGTTTCATCAATTATTACATTAATTATTTCCACCACTTTTTTAAACCTTAGATTGTAACACTTGTATTCTTTCCTTGTACTTGAGTAACCAACAAGTACTCTTTTTTCCACACGATAGTCAAACTTTCCCATTCTGCCATACTCTCTTTTTATGTAGCATTTTCTTCCAAATACTTTGAAGTGCTTCACATTTGTTGTTCTTCCTTTCCATAGCTCGTAGGAAGTTTTTTCATTGTTTTTTCTCAGCGTTACTCTATTTTGAATGTGAACTATTGTATGCACTTCATGTGTACAAAAAATATCTATCAATTTTGAATCTATTAGCATTGTTCGATCCATTTCCTGTGTAATTATCATCCATTATGATCATGTTCCTTTGTCTTTTAACCACTCTCTGAACCAATCTATGAATCCATGCTCTCGTTCACGGTCATATATCTATCCAAACCTCCTAACTGTTCTTATGAATCCATCTATGTCCATAATGTCAAAGACTCTACTGCACATTGTCCATAATGTTGACCCATTTATCACTGTACTATCATGAAGTATTCACTACTACAATTGATTGTACTTATGTTAACTGACTACTATGGATTTGTTTATTCAAACTATGAAAGTTGCTTGAAGGAAGGTACTTTGGTCTGTCACAACTATCACATAGACTCCACCTATCTAATATTCATGTTACCTGGGAGTATCTAAGTCAGATGGCTCAGAACAATTCTTGCTCTGATGTGTATTCATCATCATCTTCATTGGTAGTTTCATTATCTCTCTTAGCTATGACTTCTTTATTTCTGTTTGCGGATTCATCGTTCATTACAATGCTTGAAAGTGCAATCTCTTGAACATGTTCCTTATTTACCTGTCCTTATTTTCTTTCAGTTGATTTCCAAACCTTTCTATATCTGACATATTTCTTTTTCTCTGTAGAGTTTTCTTCATCTCGTTTTATTGCCAAACTTGCAATCTCTGGTAACTGGTATTTTTTCACTTGTTCTTCATAATTTATTATCCATGTTTTCTTACATCTGATATCAATTTTCTCTTTCATGGAACTATCGATCATGCTTCTACAATCACTAGCTATGTTTCCATAGTTATGACATTTGTAACATTCAATGTTACGTGGGGCCACATAGAAATTTCTTGGTTGAACATTTATTTTATAACCCTTGCAGTCTACAACCTTATGTCCAAAGTTAGTACAATAAAAATAATGACCATAAAATAAATTTGCATACCTGTGAGTGAATGATCTTCTTTGTGGCGTAGTACTTCTGAATTTTTTCCTTGACTGATAATGATCATGATTGAAGCTTCTTTGTGGCTTGAACATGGATGGTCTTCTTGAAGATGTATCTTCAATAGTTTTCTTAGATTCTGGTTGACCATGATTCCTTCCTTTGANTTCAATAGTTTTCTTAGATTCTGGTTGACCATGATTCCTTCCTTTGAGTACTTATGCACAACTCTTTCTATTTTCTTCATTCTTCTTTTCTAGCAACCTAGAGTGCTTATCTTCATTCTCTATAACTAATGTGGATCTTTCTGTCTCTTTAACGTTCATATTGATATTGACGATTTTACTTCTCAATGTGACAACTTCTTCTTCAAGTTTCTCAACCTCTTCTTCTTTCTTCATTATATGAGACTTCATGACTTCTTCTATTTTTTTCACTTCTTCAAGATGAATTTTCAATGTGATTATTTATTCTTCAAGTCCTTTCTCTTCTTGACCAAACTCTACCTAAAGCTAGTTTATATCGTTAGTTATTTCCTTAAGATGATCTGTCAATATCTTCTCTCTCATTTATGCTTCTTCCTTCTTTGCTTCTATGTTGGCTTCCAAATACTTCTTTTGATATTCAAGATTTTCTTCGATATTTATGGCTTCTTCTAGTTGAGTTCTTAAGTTCTCTATGACCTGCTGGGATTCTTAAAAAATGTGAACACTTCCCTTTTGTTTCATCAATTTTTTCTTGAGTGACCTATTTTCTTCTCTTCGTTCATATAAAGCACTAATCAATTATGCTTCATGATTGTCTTCCTTTTCAATTAGTTTTTATATTTCATTTCCTTCATGGCATTCTATTTCAAGATGTCTGTGTTTTTCACAAGTAAAGAAAAACATCATACCTATGGTGATTAAGTACTCTTCATCTTCTGAATATGTTTGACATGGTGAACATAATACTTCTTGATCTTTATCTGCATCTTCTTTGTCATTTTTTGAATCTGCGATGGGTGAAGAATATATGTCATGTAACTTATCCCAAAGTTCTTTAGTTGATGGAAATTTATCAACCTTTTCTCTTACAAGATTAGGTAATCCTTCCCAGATGAAATGCATTACTATTTTTTTATTCTTCTTCAATTCATTCTTAGCTGTAGTCTTTTCCCTTTTTGAACTATCATATCCTGTAGAAACTGATAGCCAAATATAATTTCCACGTGCCTAAAAAAATACTTTCATACTTTTGCTCCACATATCATAATTTAAACCATTCTGACCATTAAACATTGGTACTCCATTCTCAAAATAATCCATGATTTCCTTCTAGTGGTTAAACTATTTCTTGAAGGAACCTGTTCTAATACCAATTTTTGGATTACTAAGAGGGGGAGTGAATGAGTAATAGAACAATTGAATCCTTTTTAACCATAAAATGAAAGTGTTATATCAATGTAACATTATCATCCAATAGTTCTAGAGTAAATAAACAATGAACAAATGAGTAATCATACACATACACAATACTCTAATGTTTTTACATGGAAATCCAAACTGGCAGAAAACCACATAATGTTTTTTCTTATATGTCTTTAAGAATTACATTCATTGGAAGAACCAATTTCCTTTGTTTTCCAGCTGCAACTGGAAGGAGGCTCCAACCCCCTAGTTTCTCCACCTACAACCTGAGGGGAGCTCCAACTCCTCAATTCTCTGGCTACAACTAGAAGGAGGATACAACCCTCTATATTCTCCAGCTACAACCATCTATCCTTGCCCCATCCAACCGGCCTGAAATATAAGTAGAATTATGGAACCATTGTAACATTATCATTGTGAGATATACTGTTGTAAACCTCTACCAATCAACCTGCACCAAACAACTTGTAACAACATGTACCAATAACTTGTTCAAACATGTACAATAAATCAACATGTACCTCAAACTATACCATAAACAAGTGCATCAACCATGCACCAAACCTGTACAAATAACTTGTCACAATAACATGTCCGAACAACCTGTCTCATCAATCTTATCAACCAAATCAGATCTACTCACTAAGACAACTCTCAACGATATGAACAATATCACCAAGATGTGCATCAACCAAGAATATCACAACAACTCATAATCATCACTAAGATAAATATGTTCTTCTAATAATATACCAAG
This sequence comes from Picea sitchensis, assembly GCA_010110895.2. Lineage (NCBI taxonomy): Eukaryota > Viridiplantae > Streptophyta > Pinopsida > Pinales > Pinaceae > Picea > Picea sitchensis. The sequence continues at coordinate 21,383 of SNQJ01S0087039.1, read as the reverse complement.
ATAAGTATGCTACATCATCCATAAACCATGTGTCAACAATACTACTAATAGGTTCCTAGCTATACACCTCATGTATGTGACAACTCATCAACTACTTGTCTCAACCATGTACCCAACATGTACCTCAACCAAAATCTCTCAGACATGAACCGATACTAAAATTTAGTAGATATGACTCAGATCAACTCTACAGCAAGCCATAAAATCCCAAGAGGGCATCCAACATATTTAAAAGGCAACCCCTCATAGTGATTCATAAATTCAACACTACACATATGAAAACCATACCCTTGTTTTTTTCTTGTAGCATTCTGTTGTCGTGGTTTTGTTGTCGCAAATTCACTGCCATGATTTTTTTGTCGCGAATTCACTGCCATGATTTTTCTATTGCAATTTTTCTGCCGCACTTTTTCTACTGCGGTTTTTCTACCGCACTTTTCTTGTCGCACTTTTCCTACTGCGATTTTTCTGCTGCACTTTTTCTGTCACACTTTTTGTTCTGTAGTTTTCCTACCGCACTTTTTCTGCGGCACCATTTTTTCTCGCAGTTTTCCTGCTGCACTTTTTCTGCCCCACTTTTTCTGCTACAGTTTTTCTACCACACATTTTGTGTTGTAGTTCTCCTGCCACACTTTTTCTCTATCAATAATACCTACCCAAACAAACTTTCACAAAAGTAGATAATCAATGATATTCAAGTGTGTTTTGAATGAGATACCCTTGCCTCTTATTTATACTTTTATGTAGCTTCCTCAAGGGGTTACCTTGTGACCATCTTAACCCACTTTCCTTATTTTAGGGTTAACCCACTTATAACCACTTCTCCACTTAACTTAACCACTTTCCATAATTAGTAAGTTCTCCATTAACTTTATTGTTTAAATAATTTATTTTGCATCCTCTTTGACTTATAGTACATTCATCACTTCACTTTATTATTTAAATAATTTCTTCTTTGCAAATAATTTGACTACTTTGACCTTTTATGGCTTCTAGATGACTCATGAGGGTTCTTCAACTTTACATGGCCATAACTCTCTAACCGTGAGGAGTTATGTAACGTTCCACATACCATCGGAAATGGAATGACATGTACTATCCATATAGAATATTTTTACCTGCAAATATATAGAAACTCATTCCATTATCCATAAAACAAACTTGGGTCCATTACCCAAACCTTTGTGCTACCATAATTACCTACCAGACTTTCTTCAAGGGTTGACATCAATGAAAACCAACCCAAATAATCAACAAGTCAGTCCTACCATTCTCATTAGTTTAGCAATGAGATTATATTAGAATATTACATTCCATATAGTAGAGAGACTGTGATAATTGGGCATGTCCACACGTTTTGGACTGTATTTGATACCTAATGATTTGGACTTTATCTATAATGACCTTGTCTAGTTATTATGCCCTCCATGCCACATTATTAATCATTATGTGATAAGTGAAATACATTTAGTGTGGTCTCTAATTCAAATGTGATAATTTTGGTCATATGAACTGCATAATCAGTTGCTTTAAAGAACGCGGATAACATTTAGGGATTTATTATTATTAATTTATTTTGGAACCAATGTTGAATCAAGTTTTATCATTATGTGATATGGGTTTCTTATTAATTTAACTTGACACCAACTTTGAATGGATATATTTATTATTGTTTTAATTAATAAGAATTTTTCATCTTCATGGTAGGTGTCACATCCCCACAGTGTGCCTTGCAATTGTGCACCACTTGAGGGTGTGAAACACCACAATGTTTCACATTTGGTTTCTTGGAAACACCAAGTTTACTTCATCTAGACCACACCTCTTCACCTAGAGAATACCCATACTTTCTTCTATGCTACCGACGAGTCACACTTTTAATCTAGTTTAACTCTAGTATGCTTAGATATTTATTAACTTCTTTAACACTTAGTCATATTTAAGCATACGTCCATGAGAAATCAAGAGAATAATGGAACAAATGGAAGACAAACACAAATATAGTGTGGGTGGCATGAACGATGCCTAACGCCCAGTGAAGTCTTGTTATATGTGAAACAATTACAACAACAACACTCTTGGCTTGGTTTACAACAAGGTGGAGTTAAATGACTCACCTTAGCTCACGAAGACACTCATACATAGATCATCACCAAGAATCGGTTTTGCAACTGTCTCTGCAACCACATGTGGTGCACCTTAGATGCAATCTCATCATCAAACTTGTTGTCTTTTAATTTTCACAAACTCTGCCTCTTTGTTTCCACATACTTCAGAGATTTCAGTTATGTCTCACACGTGCCTCTGTGGAATTGTATTTCCTAGACTTGGCCAAAATATACCCAAGATAAATTATCCCATCTATTTTTGTTGAAACCTCATCCTCAAGGTATCAAAACTCCTCCAAAATTCGAACAGCTTGGCTCCTTGAGGGATCTCCTCCTCTTCATTTGCTTCAAAATCGTAGAGCTCTATTTGTCCCCAAGTTCTTTCCAAACTTATTCTTCCTTTGTTGAGTGCCATTTTTATCTTATAGGTTTTCCAAGGGTCACCATTGTGAACTATCGTGTCCTTTGTGGGTGTCATACCCCTTCACGAACCCATGTCCAAATGAATCGATGATCTCCTTAATGAATTTGATCACTCAATCGAACCCATGTGCTCATCAATTGTCATTCCCCTTGGTACCACCTTTCCCAACCTTGGTGCACCCCTCATTTTGGTGTGCCCCATATGTCTAAATAACTCATCATATTTGGTGCACGTGGACCTTAGGTGAGTCAAGAAAACTTTCCTAAGTGCTCCCCCCATGCCTTAATCAATTTTCCCTTCATCAATGGAGCGCCCAAGTCTTTCCCTCAACTCTTCATAAAACTATCCATCGTTTGAATTGTGTTGCAAGGAACCTTGGGTGGATTTGTCCCTTATCAGATAACACACCCAAGGAACCCAAAATCACCACTATATGAAGATGTCCTTCTATTTGTTTGTACTGATTGTCTCGCCTTCCCGATTCAAATGTTTTTGGAAGTGTGCATGCCTGAGATAAACTCCCAAGGTATTGCATCCTTCCCCACCTCAAGTTGTTTTCATCCTCAAAAACATCCACAAAATCTACGATATCTAAGTCTCTACCCAAACTCATGCCTCCGTCGTAACCAAGTTTGTTGAAAACCCCAAGTTTTGTGCCAACTCGAAACCCAAAATTCTAGCAAAGTGGCAACCCCAAATTTCCAACTCACAAAAAAATCATCTACAACCTATGAAATTATACACATTTCCCTCTTCCCAAAGTTGTGTGCGGTCAAACTGTCCATAACAATGGAAAGACATCTCCTCCCCAACTATATCTGCAATGTCTAAGTTTCCACTATCTCAATGCGACAATCACTCTTTGTTTCATTTCTACTAGCACCTAAACTGTCGCTACAACCGCAATGGAAACTTTGAAAATGTCTAAGTGTTGAACTTCTATGAAATTGTTGTTGTGCCCATACTTCAACCAACTCTTCCATGTTTTTGCACACTGCATGCCTCGATTCATGTGCTTGTTGCATAGCTAGTCCAACCATCACATCAAATTCCTGAAATATGCATCTCCATGCTTGAACTTTGTCTTTTCTATCTACATATCCTTCACTCCATCCAACTTTAAAGACTAAGGAAAGTGTCCATCCTTACCTCACTATTGATTCCATCATCCGATCTTTGTCAAGGATATCATCCACAATGTCAAAGTGTTACACTTCAAACCTATTAGTGAATTCATACTCTTACTTCTTTCCATAATTTATTCCATCCACAAAATGATATCATACCAAGGAAAGTTCACCCCTGATCTAGATTTGGATCCAGGAACTTGATAGGGCTCAGAAAAGCCTAAAAAACAATTTTCTCAGAATGATGTCAAAACAGACGTGTACGAAGGTCTTGTCAATACGAACCCAACTCAACTTGAACGGGATCAAACGAACGTCGTATGCTCCTGATATCGCGATCTAAAGTTAAGGTCAAACTAGCAAAAATTCAAAGTCAAAGTCAACAGTCTGTACTGCTGATGTCAGTAGGATAGGTGGCAGACGATGTCAATAGGACATGTGGCAGAACCAGGATGTGCCACATAGCGATCATTTTTGGCATTTTTAGTGGATGATTTGGACCAATAAAAATTGGACATGTGGTAGTGTACGAACATGACATGTGGCAGTCATACAACATGACACGTGGTAGGCATGGTGATGATGTGGCAGGTATGGTGATGAGGTGGAAGGTGTGCTTACATGGCCAATTACTGACAGGGTAGGTATGGAGATGACACATGGGTGAATCATTAGTTGACAAGTGGCATCAGTCCAATGAATAAGCAGGTGCCACGTGACCCAGACCAGGCATTGGTCGAAAGTTTCATATGCCAAAATGGTTGGGTTCACAGGATTCGAACTCATGACCTCCGGTGGGGGGACAGTCCTTGGGATTCGTTTGGATGGTCTAGCCCCAGCCCTCGGGCAATACGATCACTACAATGTGACCCTAGTCCAGTCCCTTTTGACACATGGCATGTGCGGGAGATCAATAACCCATAGCCATGGTTCTTAGAACATTCCACAATAAAACCTGGTGCTTTGTTGAGTGGTTGGCACATTTTATGTAGGCGCGGTCCTATGGTTTGTTTCCATATGACCTATGATGTGAGGCTAAGGGGCCAATGCACAACCCTATGGGTTGGCACTTGGCTACCTATTATTCCATGTGACCGATTATTAGGGGGTGTGCACCTATGTTGGGGGATTATGTCCACATTTTTTCTAAATGTGGGTTTTGACCATAGGATTATAGATTTTAATTGATTTTCTCACTAATGTTTGGGCAATTTTGGTTATTTGTCCATATCTTGGTTGATATTGGGCCAAATTGAGTGCCACGAAAAGTGGGATGTTGGGATTTGATCCCTCTAACTCATGGATATATAAACCAAGCCATTGTGATTTTTTAAATGGGCAAGAAGCAACAAATAATCTTGAAGCCAAGGTTAAGTAGTCTTGAGCAGTGCAAAGTAGCTGAGCTTTTGAGGCAGTTTTCAGGAGTTCTATTCCTCCGTTTTTAGTGTCGTCTATTGCGTCAAGTTTCTGAGACAGAGAAGAATACAGATAGTCAGTCAGATCCCTATATGATGTAATCTGAATACAGATTGTAAAACATTGAATATTGAATAGAGAAAGCCTCCCTCACTGAAGACAAAGGCCCGAAGATGTAGGCGAGATTGACGAACTCCGTTATCAACTTCTTGTGTACAATTGGTTGATGGTTTGCATTCTTGTTTTATCTGTTATTGCTCTTAATTATTTAAGTCTTTGTTGTTGTCATATTCACATGCACTGTCAGAAAAATGTCTTGATTAAATTGAGGTTATAGTGTGTAATTGCTAAGCTTCGATTTTCGGACCAAGTGGTATCAGAGCAGGCTGACACCTGCAGGAACTGTGAATATGGGAAAAATATTGAAGAGAGATAGACTCCAGGAGCTCGAGGATATCAACCAAACCATGTAGTAAGAGAATGTTGAATTGCAAAGATTGTTGCAGATTATCGAGGAAGACGGGGAAAGAATGTGAACGTTGATGTTGACAATGGAAGCAAGGCGAGTTGGAGGAAGTCTTTCAGCTAGAATCCCGAGCCCTATTAGGGATGATGAAACTCATCCATTCCGGAGGCAATTAGATGAGGAGGATTCATATACTCCTGCTACTCCAGTTGAGGAGCAGTGGATAGGAGAGGCCATTGGCACATTCTCTTCACTAGTAGAAAGCACCGATTACAATCCATCCTCATTTGTAGTTGATCAGGAAGTGGATTCCAACCATCTGGAGATAGAAGCATTTTAGAAACATACCAAAGGAGTCGGTACGAGAATTCTATCAAAGTTTCGATACTGGAAGGGTTAAGGCCTTGGAAAATATGGCCAAGGCAGAGCTGAGCCGATTGAAATGCATGAGCATCCACTCCAGGAAGGATTGGGATATTCAGGAGGATCTTTGGAGGATGAGAGTCCGATGATTCACTGCACACACTGTCAAAAGTTCAGACACAATGTTGACCACTATTGGAAGCAGCATCCAGAATTGACACCATAATGGTTTCGGAATCGACAAGGAAAATAGGCAGCCTGAGCTAGCAGCGACGCAAACAATGAGTCGTGAAAGAAAGGTAAACAGGTTGTAAGGTATAAATCACCTTCGCCCAACTTTACTGATGAGCATGCTAGAGTCATGAACCTTATCAGGAAAGTGATTCCATGCACGTTTTGTAGCAAAAATAACCATTGTGTTGTAGACTACTGGGAACATAAAGTATATGGAAGAAAGATCATGGAAACAAGAATTATGCCAAGATGCGATGACACGACATTGCAGATCAAAAAGAATCTGCGAGCAAAGTCAGTGCAACCAGGGCATGAGATAGAGAAATCCAAGGGGGATTCAACTCAGTCAGGGTGCGATACCATCAAGTTTCTTCGAGAAGGAAACACTTTCTCACATTGTCAGAAGAGAAGACATTGTGAGGATAGTTTTTGGAGGTTGCATCCAGAGTTGCGATGCTCAACAAAGACTGAAGGGCTCGAGCAAAAGACGGATGCTGCAAAGGAACAAAAGGATGCTTCCGAGGAGCAGAAGGACACTGCAAGAGGACAGTAGGTGGATTCTGTGGAGAAGTAGAGGAATGACCGTGACACTTCGTTGGTAGGATATGGGTCGTCCGAATGGAACTGGGAATATTTTATGCCCTATATGTAAATTGAGTCAGTGTCATTGTCATTGATGTAATAAAAGTGATTTGATTTATGGAATCACTTATTGAGTCTAGTTAATGTTAAAGTCTAGGCTATTTTTCATTAATTGATTGATGTAAGGATAGAATTAATTGATGTAATAAACCTTTTGGGGTCCAAAAGGTCCTTAGTGGGAAGGTGTGATCCAGATTTGGATCCAGGAGCTTGATAGGGCTAAGAAAAGCCTAAAAATCATGTTCTCAGAATGATGTCAAAACAGACGTGTGTGAATACCTCATCAATAAAAACCCACGCAACTTGAACGGGCTCAAACGGACGTCGTATACTCCTGATATCACGATCTGAAGTTCAGATCAAATTGGAAAAAAGTCAAAGTCAAAGTCAACAGTCCATACTACTATCGTCAGCAGTACATCAATAGGACAAGTGGTATATGATGTCAGCATGACATCATCAAGACATGTGGCAGCACCAGAACGTTCCATGTGGTAGTAATTTTTGGCATTTTTAGGGGTTGATTTGGACCTATAAAAATTGGACATGTAGCAGTGTACAAACATGACACATGATAGTCGTACAACATGAAACATGGAAGGTACAGTGATGACATGGCAAGTGTGCTTACGTGGCTAATTGATGATAGGGAAGGTGTAGAGATGACACATGGGAAAATCATTAGTTGACAAGTGGCATCAGTCCAAAAAATAAGGAGGTGCCACATGGCCCAGACTTGGGCTGCCACATGGCACCCAGGCATTGGTCGAAAGTTTCATATACCAAAATGGTTGGGTTTGCAGGATTCAAACTCGTGACCTCTGATGTGGGAAAATGCCTTGGGAGCCGTTTGGATAGCCATTGCGCCATTGGAGTTGCTTATTAATGTATTGCAATGAAATTATATTTAAATTTTGTGTATGGTGGATTTCAGACGAAGCAGGGTTGGGCCTAGCCCCAACCCTCGGGCAATACGATCACTACAATGTGACCCTAGTGTAGTCCCTTTTGATGCATGGCACATGAAGTATATGGATAATCCATAGCCATGGTTCTTGGAACCTTCCACCATAAAACCCAATGCTTTGTTGAGTGGTTGGCGCATTTTATGTAGGCACGGTCCTATGGTTTGTTTCCATATGACCTATGATGTGGGGCTAAGGGGCCAGCACACAACCCTATGGGCTGGCGCTTGGCCACCTGTTATTCCATGTGACCGATTATTAGGGGGGGTGTGCCTATGTTGGGGGCTTATGGCCACATTTTTGCTAAATGTGGGTTTTGACCATAGGATTATGGATTTTAATTGATTTTCTCACTAATTTTTGGGCAATTTTGGTTATTTGGCCATATCTTGGTAGATATTGGGCCAAATCGACTGCCACGAAAAGTGGGATGTTGGGATTTTATCCTTGTACCTCATTTCTATATAAACCAAGACATTGTGAGGTTTTACACAAGCAAGAAGCAACAAAGAAGCTTGAATCCAAGGTTAAGTAGTCTTGAGCAGTGCAAAGTAGCTGAACTTTGGAGGCAGTTTTTGGGAGTTCTATTACTTTGTTTTCAGTGTCGTCTATTGCGTCAGGTTTACGAGATAGAGCAAAATACAACTAGTTAGTCAGATCCCTATATGATGTAATCTGAATACAGATTGTAAAGCATTGAATATTGAATAGAGAAAGCCTCCCTCATTGAAGACAAAGGCCCGGAGATGTAGGCAAGATTGCCAAAATCCGTTATCAACTTCTTATGTACAATTGGTTGATGGTTTTCATTATTTTTTTTTCTTTTATTGCTCTTAATTATTCAAGTATTTTTTGTTGTCATATGCACATGCACCGTCAGAAAAAGGTCTTGATTAAATTGAGGTTATAGTGTGTAATTTCTAAGCTTCGATTTTTGGATCAACCCCTCATCTTGATACACTATGAAGTCACCCAAAAGTAAATTCATCTACGCAAACTTAACACCATTTTCGACCCCATGACACGATTAGCCAATTTTCCCCAGGAACTATGCATCTAGACTTCCTTGGCCTCGTTACTCCATATCCCATCCATGCTGATGAATTTACCTCTTTATGACTTGGAATGGTTAGGATTCACCCTCCACCATGTTTCCCAAGACAATAGAAACACACAAGTCCAAGTAATCTCTTCATGCTACAATATGCTTGTCCATACAATCCTCCAATCAAGGGCAAGTCCTCAACTCACCTCCTTTCTTAAGTCACCTCAACGCAACTAAACATCTATGATGAGTGTCGCCAACATGATTACACTCCTCAAATTCCCTAAAGAAATGTCCAAAGTGCTCCAAGTAGAATGATTCACATCAAAGAACTTCCATGCCTAAGGCACGTTCGCACCAATACTCCATAGATGATTTTACAGGATAAATTTTTCCAATGGGATAATTTTACATGGTTTTTCCCAAAAAATAATTCTCCAATTTTCAGTTTTTCTAAAAACATTCACAGAATTTCCATAGAATAAAATTACTTTAACTTCAAAATCATCAAATTTTTATAGAAACTACACAAAATATTTAGAAATTTGAATAATTTTATAAAACTATCACCAAACATTTTACATTTTTCATATTAAGGACTCGTAAGATTACCCTAGGTTTCTACATTTTAATATAAATTTCCATCCTTATAATTACCCCTGAAATACTATGCCAACCTCAACTAACGACCTATTATGTATCTTTGAGCTATCACACAATCGTCTGCAAGTCACCAAGATGTGATATTCCTCATCCAATATCCTATACGAAAGGTGAGAAAACACCACCCAAGTCACTTGGTCTTTGTTTGTCCCATTCAACTTGACTTTCAACAATTCTTGGTCGACTTCCCTTTTTACTCCATTTGTCTCCTAGAATGAAATTCTCTTCCCCTCTTGCAAGCATCCAAACATTGGCACTATCATTGTGACTATCAATTCATTGCATTACCCAACAAAACTAGCTAAGGCACCAAGCACCATGGTGCCTCACCCATCCTTTTGAACGAAACACGTCCAGACCTCACTTCCTATGTCACTACAACAACTTGTCCAATGCACCTCATCAAAGAGTCGTATAACTTCCTCAATCTACCTCCATGGTTTCATCTAAATTTTCCTAAGTACACCAAAGGACTCGTCCAAGCAGGTCACCCCTAGGTCTCTACACATTCACCCAACCAAGGAATCCCAAAATGTTGTAAGTCTTCCTCGAATCTACATCACTTGATTCATGCTCAACTATGTCGGTTTTTACCAAGAAAATGAATTTTATCTCCATTTACTTTATGGCTATGTTGGGGAGAACGAGTTGTTCAAATATTCAGGTAGAGATCCAAATATTATCAACAAGATCTGCAATTTATTGATTGATAGCCTTCATATCCCATCCTGTTGGTGGAATGAATGAAATAAAGTCCTACTGAAAAGTGCAAATGGAAAATGGACATGGTCTACTAGATGTCTGATATCTATGGAAAAATACTAGGACCCAAAATAGATATGATCAATTTGTATTCAATATTAAAATGTAAAAAATTACTATTCAATTTAAAGTAGGTTTTGTAACTATGATATTTATGATGAACTATTCCATGAATAGTTCACGTACAATAATTTTATCTTTTGGAATATTTTTATGATAAAAAATAGCCAAGGCATAGATATTCACTTTGTTTAATTAGCATGTTAGTCTTTATGTACTTGAGTTGAATTGGAGGACCTTGGATATAATTTATAATAATAATAATAATAATAATAATAATAATAATAATAATCTATTTTTAGGGACACAGAGAGGAGAGAAACCAAATTGGTGTATGAGACCCCCTTGTTAGTGGGACAAGGGACCTAGTCTGTGGAGGTATACATACCCTACCCACTTCTAGATTTAAACATGTAACCCTGAAGGAGAAAACACATGTTTTTAACCATTAGGACTACTACAAGTGTATAGTTTTGATGGGATTTGATTTTGTAGGGAAGATTTAGGAAACATTGTACTTTTAAATTTTGGGACTCCATTTAATTCAAAATTTTGTTTGTTGATGATACTTGGATTTATTGAATTGTTGTTATTTTTTAGAAATAGTAAAATTTTAAATAATTAAGTTTGGAACAAAATTGAAAATTTTATTTGAAAAATATTGTATGTAAATTTTTTGATTTGAGATTAAAATTATGGTTACATTAAAAATGAGTTAGTAATCTTGAATTATTAAAACAATCAACACTTGGGAGGACATTATTATTTTATGTTAGGGGAATATAGGAATCCATCTTCCACTATTGGCGTGTAATTGTACTAATAAAATCCCAAATGGAATATTAGGAATCCATTTTCGACTCATCGATACAATGTTTTCTTTTGCTTGTATTTGGATTGACCATCCACAAATAATTTTTGTTTGTGATGGTTACTAAATGGACATGATTTAGAGTTGTATAACCTTGTTGGATTTTGATTGACCCATTGTTTAAGAGATGAAGGACATCGATATTTGATTATTCATTGATTTTGATAGTTTTTTTTTTTCAAATTACTTTGACATTGAATCGATTGTTAGTCAACAATATTTATTAGCATTATGTTTTCTTTTATTACTTGGGATGACATTATTATTTTCTATTAGCAGAATATAGGAATCCATTTTCCACTATAGTTATGCAATAGTATTATTAAACTCCTTTACTATGGATCACATGCAATAATGTTTTTATAGACATATTTTTAGTGTAATTTATCAGTAACATAAGATTTTTGTTGGAATATTCAACAATATTGAGAGGGGGGTGAATCATTATTGAGTATATTTTAACAATACTTTCTCTTTTACTAATTTAACTAATCACCATATAATTAACCATAAGTAATGCAGATAATTATCATATATTAACACAAAGTAACAATACACAAATATTTCACGTGGAAACCCAATAAGGGAGAAAATCACAGAAAGTTTCTCTTATAATAATCAAGAGTTACATTTTTATAGGCTTTAACCTGTGAGGGACACCAATCCCTAAAGTAAACACCCACTTACAATTTTTCAAGCACCAAATTGACAAGAACCAACCTATTTATTTGTTGATGACACCAATCCTCACTATAAGAACCAACTTATAGTCTATAGCTAATAATCTCCCAAAAACCAATGTGTTGAATTGTTGAGGACACCAATCCTCACTGTAAGCACCAAATTAGAGTATGTAGACACCAATATTCTAGGAACCAGCCTGTTGATATATTTAGGACACCAATCCTTTACCATGCACCACCCTTCCTCCCTGAAATAAATCTGATTTCAATCAAACTACATTGCACCACCCGACCACCATGAGAAATTCCTCTTTCATTCTTTTATATACTCTTGTCACATTCGTTTCCATGAAATCATATTATTATTTACATATATTCACCATGAACACCTAAAACATCATAAGAACATGTATATTTATATAAAATATACACCCAAAGTGTTTTCAACAAATCCAAAGAATACGGGCTTGGTTCTAGATCTCCATAAAACCTATACAAATCCCTTATTTTCCTCACTTGAATTGTTAAAGAATGAGCTCAATGTACAAATACCATTATATATTCTTCTTGAATCAATCGTTGTCATTGATCCATTCACTATTCATTAAAAACATGTAATGTAATCATAATGCACAACAATTGTATGATTTCGACCTTGGATTAATCTCGACTGTTGTTCTCATTCACCACGGGTCTAACTCATATATTTAAATACTTATGTGGCCTCAAAATAGCACCCCCAAGTTCTATTTCACTCATTTTACATCCACACTTAGACACATTTAAAGACATTTCACTATGGTTCATTTGGATCATCTGATTTGTGACACATGGAAATATCCCAGGGCGTCAAATCTCTTTTTCTTTGGACCATCAGATCTATGACACATGATAGCCTCTTACACCATCGTATCTCTCTCCTTTTTAGTCATCTAATATGTGACATGTGGCGACCTTCTGAGCCATCAGATGTCTCACCCTCTACATCGTTCGATCTCTCATTCTTGGTGCTTAGTTATTTCTTCATAATTATCCAATTCTTCAAGATATTATCACAGCTCTATGAGTTTTATCTTATTCTTCTCATCTTCCCAATATTTCGTTGTGCGAACTATCTCCACAAACTATTAACACTTAGTCATTTTTTGAGACATTTCTATTCATCAAATTCTTTGTACTTATTTATTTTTCTAATTTTTCATCACAGTTGAGTGGCTTCGCAGGTTCACGCACATTTCTTTACAGACCTTTGATTTTACGCTTCTGAGAAACATCTCAACATTTAGTCATTTTATCATAGTCTTCATGGAATGACCGGTCCACGAACATCCATCACTTCTCTAATTGTAATCACAATCTCATCCTTCTATTTTCCATCCTACACTTCGTCATATTTCAAAAAACCATGGAAGTGGAAATATTTCATTCAATTCTTTGTATACATTCATTTTCTCTTCTTCATTGCGAATCTTGATTCCTTGCCACATTCACCAAGATTTCAATGTGGGTCTGTGGGGCCGTGGGACTATAGCATTTCCTTGATTATTGTATCTTTTTCCATCCAACTGATTCAATATTCATACTTATCCATTTCTTTATACATCGACCATTCGACATATTCTTCAGATTTAACCATTTTTCCAAGATTTCACTGCAGCTTCGTCGGACTGTTGCATTTCTTTTCACATACTTTCGATTCTCTGCCACTCCATGAAATCTTGGGAATTAGTCTTTTTTAAGTTCCCACCATGGGCCTCAATCCCTTATATTAACCGTTGATCTCTTTGATTTCTTGGGGATGAAAAATTATGATCTAATTCCTCAAAAGTTAAACCTTTATGTAAGGTTCCATTTCTCTTTCTCTCACTTTCATTCAAACTAAGAGATAACCCCTTTTCATTATAATCCTTTTTGTTCATAATTTCCCAATGAATGTGGGATATATCAATTTCACCATTTCTTCAT